>CM046866.1:25268368-25548766 GCA_025617745.1 Heliocidaris erythrogramma
TTTTCCAAAACAAGTTTTCCTACTAGACCGCGACTATTACTCGCAGCATCAAAATAAACACTTTAAAACAAATTCTATGACCGAGCAGTCTCCCTATTATACCACTGAATCTCGAAATACACATTATTTACAAAAACCCATTGTATTAATAAGGAAAACTTTTCTTGTTTAGTTAGTTACCAGGTTTCAACAGCTGACTGAGGATCGGGATCGATGGTGGTTCTCGTTTCAGTCCATTTTACTGCTAATGGTAACTTGCATATTTAATTGCTGCAACTATGCTAGATGCGGATATTTTCTTGCTTTCATTCATTCCCCCTTTTTGATTATCAATTTAAAGTTAGAATTTCACTTACTACAGCATCAATAAGGATTATTAACGAAGGAGTATCCGATCACTCCTAGACGTCGAGCTGCCCTGTGACTACGGTGCACTCAAGAGAAGAGATCACTTCATTATCAGTTACATCATCATTTTCCTTTCATGAATTTACCTATAGCAGGTCACTTCAGTCACACATGACACCATGCAGTGATGTTTGATTGTTTGTGTTTTGGGTTATGCACAGTTTGGGAGCACATTATTATTTTTTAATTTCTAATTTGTTGTTTGTTTATATTTAATGTGTACTTAAGTTATGTCAGATTGCAGGTTACCGAAGGGACACATGTATACCCCCTCCCTCTCCCCCGGGTCTGCCAATGCCTTGCTATGGTAGCATGTACTGTGTACTCGAAAGTCTGTAGAATGGAGTCCTTCGTTGTATCCAGTGCGTCGCTAGCGGCTATCTGGTGCCGTGCTGATTCGCCTTATCATCATAAATGATCATACAGTTCCTTCATTTCAGAACAGGCCTTACTGGACAGAGAGATGACTCTGGTGAAGTGGGGGAATCGGAGGTTGGCAAGTGCCATCCCAGACTAGACGGCAGCAGCAGAAGCAAGGCCAGTGATTTTTGGAATTTACGCCAACAGCTAGGCCATTTCTATTGAGTTTTAAAAAAATGTTTTATAGCTATTAAAGCTCCCTCCCATCATGAAGATGGGTCGAACTGGCACCCAGAGTAGTTAATTCCCCTCTTCTGCACTTCCATAATGAGGGCAGGATCCTCGCTTATCTGAATAAAAATTCCCCGCAACGTAGTCCGATGATAAATACATGTAGTACGCGCGACGTGCATGCGGTTAGGCCTACATATTTACGTGTGGAGTATCAGGGCAAACAACAAAATCCCCCCTATCCTTTGACCTATCAGAATTGGAATGCTTCTCTAAAAAAGGACACGCAAAATTTATACTGCATACCTATGTACAAATAGGCTGTACGTTTACTGTGCAGATTGTAGACTTATGTTGTATTTATGCATATTAATTAGATTATTTACATAAATTTGCATATTATAAAAATTTGAGAGGTCTACCGACAAAATCAATGTCATGTATCATGTTTCGTGTAAATTTCGTGTAAATCTAAGGTCGACATACTTAGAATGAAGTATAATCAAAATAATGACAGAAAAATGGCAACATCATTTTTCCGATTGGTCGGTCCAAGTAGAAAACATTTATAGTGGTTGACAAAATTTGACATGAACTGCACACGAACTCCATATTGAGCGCATAGGCGCCTTCACTAAAAACTGGAATTTTAATATTGCTTTGCATTTAAATTGCTTTAAATTATATGGGTGTACACATGCGCGTCCAAGAAAACGCGTAAAAAGGGGTATTTTTCAGGTGGAACGCGTAACGCGCTTTACGCGTTAAAGGCTCAAAAAAAACGCTGATTTTCAACAAAAAGGGGTACTTTTGACTAATCTGGCCGATCGCGTTTAGGGGGTATATTTTTCACTTTGGCACCAATATGTAAATGGACATTTTCTGATATTTTCAGGGATTTTCACGGGGATTTACAGCCCGATTTCAGTGCAGGGAGTGGCGTGCGGCAGTGCATGCAGATGGATGCAAAAAGGAGAGAAGAATCGGGAGCGGAGAGTTCTACCGACGCAGCCATAGTGCACTGAAATTGTTCCCCCTCTGAAATGTGTTGTTGCTTATAAGTTATAGCGCGTGCTAGCTTGCACTATTAAAGTCAAACCTGTTTAGGGGGGTTGGATGATGAAAAACTGCGCAAATATCCTCGTTTAGGGGTCTTTTTTCATCCAAGTATAAAACATGTTTAGGGGGTATTTTGAAAACCCATGGACACGCATGTGTACACCCATATATCTGAGTGCCCCCCCCCCCCCCGGGTAGATTCTATCCGTTTTTTTTATATATTTGGTTTATTCCCCTACGCTCAGTGGCGCAAATCCATTTTGAAATTGGGGGGGGGGGGACACCACATGATTTAATTGTCCGAAATGTCTGAAATCTTCTGACAACCAAAAAAAAAAAAATTTTTTTTTGGGGGGGTCTACTTTTCCTCAAATTCTCTGACAAGCAAAAAAAAAGGGTTCTTCAAAAAGGTGGGGGTATATGTCCCCCTGCATGTCCCCCCTGGATTTGCGCCTGCTCTTTCTCTGCACGCATATCCCACACAGAGGGCGACTCTCCACTAATCGCGCGAACCCCCAAATTTTGTTTTAGCCTTGAGGGTGTCGGGTCACGCGATACGGAGACAGTCCAGGCTGTGGACTAACCGCGCGGCGGCGGATCGAAGCTCCCTGGAGTAAGGTAGTTGTGGGACTGGCCTCGTCAACAATGCAAATTCGTATTGACACTTAACGGCGAAGAACTTGTGTTGGACCTTTGCACGAGTGCCCACTCGTAACCTGTCTTGTCTTGTATGTGGCTGATCTGTTCTCATTCATGATTAATGCATCTGTTCATTCCAAGAAGAGTTTGTAAGTCTATTTGATTTTTTCCATATAAAACATATAATGTAGGCTCTTATTAGAATATTTAGACCCATAGTGCCTTATTTGGGGATTCAGGCAGATTCATTAAAGCAGGATTGACCTCTGAAATGTCGACAGGGCCATGGAGCTCCTTCTAGTTGCCTTGTGAATGTGAGTATAAAATACATGTAGGACCTACGTCATAAAGATTAATTTAAAATTTGTATTTTATGGCCCCAGTTCCATTGTGGTAGTTTGTATAATTTAGTTTATGGGTATTTGATTAAAAATTTCTTAAAACTGCCTGATTCCACGGTTGTTGGGAAGATTAATTACTGAATTTAAATCTTAAGCGGCTGCTGTATCCAATTTTGTTTTCCCAATGTGGCTTAATTTGTTTATACAATATTGAGCTACAAAGCAAATCATAATTATTCCTGTTTCTAAAGGTCATAGAAAATCATTTTGTTATTTATTTTGCGCTGCAGATTTTTTTAGTTGCCAAAAATAAATCATCAAAGGCAACCTGTGGTGATTCATGATATTTGCTGCCCACATTTTTTTTTTAATTCCTTGTTGTTGCAAACTTGGATTTATGTTTTTTTTAGCTCAAATATAATATTTTAAAAATCCTACTTTTTGGTGACCACTCAGAATTATGCAGAAGCTGTTCGTAACCGTCTTTGTACATTTACAAGTAGTTCAGTAAAAAAGAGCCTTATAAACTATTAATCATTAAACGATTACACGTAAACGACTGCATCATTAACAGCTGATAGTGACGTAGGTCTGGTCGAGTTTGGAGAGATGGAACTTGCTGAGATGCCAGGTTGGATGGAAATGAGGAAGAAGTATGGACCCAGTAAGCCACTCAAAGGAGCTCACATCACTGGCTGTCTTCATATGACAATTCATACTGCTATCCTTATTGAAGCACTCACAGAACTTGGAGGTGAGGTAAAACAATTATTCTGTCACTAACACCTATCATTTTTTGAGGTTTAATTTTGTGTTTTAATAAGGCTGCACTAATAGGATTGAGACTTGTTAGTTTTCAGATTAATTGAAACAATGTGACTGAAGACCTTAAAAACTCTAGTTAGTAGCCAGTCAGACAATAAAGCAAAAATTATTTATTTTCTATTGGGGGGGGGGGGGGGGGCGGTGGATTATAAATAGATGTTACTGATTACTCTTGAGTGTGGGTATAACATGATGTTTTAATAGGTTCGTTTGTAATAGACCTCAGAGGTTATATGTCATTGATTGAAATCTTGAAATATCTAGTCACAGAAACTACTATATTCTTTATATAGTAGACCAGTCAGAGAACTGAGATGGAGCGTATAAGATGACATAGATTTATTGAGTTACTGTGCAGACACACATATTTGTAGTTATGTATGCATGTGCAGGAATAAAGTAGTTCAAGTTTAACTAGCTATCTATCACTACGCCTCCCTTTCTTTAAAAGGCCCCTGCAACCAAATGCAACCCAAATGAAATTTTTGCTAATATTTTGTTATTCAAACATCTAAATATGTTTCATAGATTTTTAAATATTTTTAAAACTATTTTTTCCAACTCCTAAGCTCCACCCTAAAAAAAGCTCCAGATCTCATTCCTGCAATGACATCATCTATCAATCATCAGTCAGCTACACTAACACTCTACAATAGACAGTGGAATGTAACTTCCCCCAGCTAAGCACATGCTCACATTATAATTGCATTCTTTAGAACAATACCTCCTCATTATCATTCTTTTCCTGGTGACGCTACAGCATGTCTGACTTAGCAACTACTACGTAGGCATTGTACGGTCTAATAATGATAAACCGTTCTTGTATAGCGCATATCACATTATGATATAACGTCCCTAAGCGCTTCCAAAGGGTTTGGGTATTATAACGCTGGCTTTAGCTCCGCCAGCCGTAATCAGCGCACAGTGAATTTCAAGGATAAATCCTGGCAAATATGGATTAATGTTTTGCCAAAAGACGTTAGTGCCGGGCTGAGATTCGAACCCTCAACGGTGGGATTGAGAGTCAAGTGGATGAACCACGACACCTCTAATAGAACAGATGGTCATCTCTGGCAAAGCTGCATATCGCTGTCTCTCCTTAGCTCACTAATGATTGGCAGATATCACTGCAGGAATGAGATCTGGAGCATTATATTTTTTAGGGTGGAGCTTAGCAAGTTTGAGAAAAAGATAACGGCTCGTATAGGCCAGGAGCCTGTCCCGAAATATATAGTCACCCCATTTGAACCCTAAGATTTGACCACTTCAATTTACTTACACCATCTAAGTCATTGACAAAAAGGTCAGCCTGACCGTAGCCGCCGGGTTTTGCCCCAGAGCCCCCAAAATTTGTCAAAAGGAAGTAGTATGACTGGACATTACAAAATACCAACAAAAAAAAAACTGACGAAAATTTCCTGGGTGTCAGACGGCCCCTAAAACTTGGGGTAAATTTCCCCCTTTGAAGCCCAGGGACCAAATTTTGTCAGAAGGAAGAGCTATGGACGTACATTCCAAAAATATAAAACTGACAGAATTGTCCATCGGAAAGGGGTGTCAGAACCCCCGAAATGAAAACCCCGCAGTGCCCTTTGGCAACGCTTTGCACCCGTAAAAAATGTTCTGTATGTAAAGGAAAACCATTTTCCTACCTTCCGACTATGGTAACTCAACAGTTCAAATTTATATGATGTAATTTTGGGTATGATAATTTTCTTGAGGTGCAATTAAGGTGTTTAGTGGTCATTTCACTAACAAGTTAAATTGTGAATAATATATATTGCTCTCTCAAAAGTAGCCAAAAATATTGTCAGGATCATGTAAACACACCCATTGACCATCTGACAATGCATAATAGAGGAGCTTGCTTGGTATCGGTGCAATTAACACATGAGTACATTTCAGCCTGGCAGTCGCATACCTCAGATACCTAAAAAGCTCTTCTATTATGCCTTGTAAAACAGGTGAAGATGGACAATGGGTGTCATCATTCTCATGCAGAAAATGGCTTCCCCTTGTACCACTTTGAGGTCTGAAACCAAACAGTTTTTTACCTGCTTCCTTGTCAATTTTATCTTTTATTCTATTTAGTATGATCTTCAAGAGCAACTTGGTTACATGGCTCATAATAAGACTACAATGGTCCTGAAATCTTCACATACACTTGCAGGTGTAATAATATTTCTTTACATATCCATTATCATTCCACCTGGTTTCAGCAATACCTATAATATCTATTTTCATTCTATTAGCCTCCTGTATGAGGTTGTCTGCCTTGTAAAGTGTCCTTACATTCCATGTCCCAATTCGCAGTCACTTGCCTGTTGTTTTCAATATTACTACAAAACGCGAAAGTCTTTGTGGTATTTATTTACATGTTCAAGCGATCTGACGGGTTAACAACTTGTCTGCTTCTGGTTCTGGATGAGGATGTAATTGCCCTTTCTTTTGATGCTGTTTGCTTTGTAGCTTCTGCGCTGTCATCTAGCACGAAGTTATCCTGCGTTAATAGTGGAATAGACGCGGCTTGTTGTTGACGTCTGTTTCTGCGACGTGTCTCGCCTGTTTCTGTCTCGACCTGGTATGATCTGTTTCGATTCTGGACACATTTCGACCAAATGTTTGTTTTCAAGTCTTGGAGTATGACTTGATCACCAGGTTTCAGCTTTGACACATATCGGGCATGTATGTCAGATCGCTCTTTTTGCTTCACCTTGTGCTCCTCGTTTTTTCCCATCACTGATCGAGTATCGATTTATGGTTTAACTGTCACGCATGGGGAGATTCGATCTAAGTCGACGATTGTATAGTTCTGCCGGAGATTCTCTGCATGCTAGTGATGAACCTCAATAGACTTGTAGAGCCCTGTGGATATCCATTGGGTTGTGGATAATGTGGACTCAATGTTGGATGATGAAAATCCCATTCTTTTGCACAACTCTGGAACTCTTGGCTTGCAACTTGAGGACCATTTTCCGACATCAGTTTACACGCTGCTTCGTTTCTGGCCAACCATCTCTGATGCCAAACAGCTCTTGCAGTTATTCATCTTTCTTTGTCTCTTCGACAATCTGATCTTTGATGTAACTGGCATGCTCTTGGCAATAGCATCTACATAGACTCTGATATCTTCCTCTGTCTCAGCATTCAACACATCATTTGGATCTACTGCTCTGTACAATATATCAGCAGTATGCATGCACTTTCCAGGCGTGTACAGGACTTTGAGATTAGTAACCGTTGAATGCGTAGGGGACAGTCACCCAGTGACTTGACAGACAGTGGAATAAGTGGCTTGTGATCAGTTTCCACTTTTACTTGCTGTCCATAGATGTTTTGATGGAATCTTTCACATGTATAGGTGATTGCCAATGTTTCTTTTTTTTCTGTGCATATCAAGTCTCTGCATCAGTCATTGATCTAGATGCATTGCGATCAGAACCTAATTTCGATCATGTTGCTGTAGGCACTGCACAAATACCATTCTTTGATGCATCTGCTGACAGCTTGGTTGGTTTCTTGCCGCCATAGAAATGTAGGACTGGGCCTTGTATCTGAGCTTGTTTCAGCTGATTCCATGCATCGATCTTGTTGTGCATGATCCCATCTCCACATTCTTTTTGTCGAGTAGACTTCTCAGGGGTGTTGACTTGTTAGACTGATCTGGGATGAACTTCCCTCGGTAATTGGTCATACCCAAGAAACTTTGGGCATCTTCCCCATATTTCGGTCTCTACATATTCAAGATAGCAGACACCTTCTTGGATTAGGTTGAACTCCTTTATCACTGATCAAGTCACCAGTGAATATGAGTTTCTTGACACTGAACTCGTATTTGTCTTTGCTCAACTTCAGATTCATTTTTCTTGCACGTGCTGAGAACTTTCTCAAGCTGTCATCATGCTCCTGTTAGGTAGTTCCCCATACAATCACATCATCCATTATTGTATTGAATCCCGGAATGTGTGCAAAAATTTGGTGCACTATCTTGTGGCAGACTTCCGGAGCACTATGGATACCAAAAGGTAATCTCAAGAAAACTTGTACCTTCCGTATTGCGTGATAAAGGTACAAAGTTTGTATGGGATATTTGTCTTTGCTAAGTCGGTTTCCGCTAAGTCGGTTTCCGCACCTAGCTGCTCCATGCTTCACTACTGTTACGACCTTGATGTTTCAACTGTTTCGACTTTGAGCCAGGTAATTTATACTTGGTCTTGCTGAAAAATCTTACAGAATTGAGGCGTTTTCCCTTGCGGAACTGAACGCTTGTGACATACTTGCAACGTTTTATCCAATGTGAGACCATCTTGCCTCAACAAACGTTCTCTTAATAGACCATCGTCTAAAATACCACAGATTTTCCGTCGCCTCAACTCTCATCTCTAATGGCTATCTTCGCTCGTTTGTTAATCGCGTCGCCAGGAAGAAGAGCGCTATTCCTAAGCAACTCACGCAATTTAAATCTACCGTAGTGCTTCCGTTTGTTGATAGCATCTCCCACCTACTCCGCCGGCGCTTGGAGAAGCATGGCGTTCGCGTATTCTTTAAGTCTGACAGCATCCGTAACCAGCTGGTCCGTCCGACAGACCGCGCTCTCCCCGGCAGACGCGATGGGGTTGTTCACAAGATCCCTTGCTCGACTTGTGACAAGGTCTATATTGGCGAGACAGGTAGGCCTGTTGGGGAACGCATGCAAGAACATCGCCGGGATGTTCGGCTTAGGCGCACAGATAGTTCTGTTATAGCAGAGCATGCGTGGAACTCCGATCATCGCCCTAACTGGGATGAGATCAGCTGCATTGCGCACGACAAACATTGGTATACGCGCCGAGTTAAGGAAGCGATTCAGATCCGTTTACATCCGAACAATATTAAAAGGGATAACGGCATTGACATCCCAGAGGAATGGTTACTAGCCATTCGGCGCCACTCGGAAAACCGGTTGGAACCGGTTAGAGACGGCGCCGCCTCCGCACCGGCGGGGCCCAACAATGACATCGTGTCCGGTGATTGGCCAGCGGCACCGACCAATCAAAGCGCCCGAGTAGAGACAAACAATAGCACGCACCCGGGCTCCCCGGACGCGAATTTTTTTTTCCCACGAACTTTTTGTCACTATCGTCCTTGACGCATGCGCATAGCCCTACAATGCTTGGAGTTGGATGGGATTTCAAAGTTTCATCCTACTTTTAGTAATAATAAAAATACAAAACGTTATTTTTGTAATGTCCAAAATGAGAGTCGAACCCACATACCTCAGGTTAAATGTCCGAGGGCTAACGCATCTCGCCACAGCAAGACGCTGGGAGCAACCGTCATTGTATCGCTTACGGAATAAACCCTATGATTGCGGAATTGATTTAGATCGGAAAGGAGCAGGTGCGCATGCGCAAGGGAGGACAGGGACAAAAAGTTCGTGGGGAAAAAAAATTTAGCTCCCCGGACCCCCGCCGCTGCTATATAACACGCGCTCAGCGAAGTGGCGTGCACCTGTAATCCAGCTACCAGTGGAAGTTATAAACTGATTCAGCGGACCCAGGTTCGACTGAGTCACGTCTTTCGGATGGTAACGTTAAAGGTCGGTCTCAGACGTAAATAATCATATCTGATTGATACACGTCTGTAAAAACCCAATTACACACACACACGTCTACGCTCATTGCCTGCCGAAGACTAGCAGTAGCGGTCGAAGCGTCGTAGCTTTCCTCGTTTGCACATCGTGAGACAACTGATCAACTCTTCGTCTTCATCCTTCACCACGATGAACCTCTTCCAAACCATTTTCACTGAGTTATTATGTATGTTCATGTCTCATAATGTCACGCTTACTGCCCGTTATACTGGAATATGGCCCGGCAGCGAATTTTTTTCCTGTACCTTTGGGTCTTTCCAATATGAATATTCATGACTTGGGTCTTAGAGATGAGAGTACGCATGCGCATGACGAGTAATACGGTTTATTCCGTCAAGACTAGTCGGCATGAATATTCATGAAAACGAACTGTAGGGATATGATAAACGAGCAAGGCCATTGAGCAGCTGTTCTGTGTGGCGCAGTCGGATAATCTGGTGCGCTATCGATGAAAGGACCGCAAGTTCGAATCTCGGCAGAGGAATATATTACGAAATATTCTTTTGCTGATTTAAAAATAAGGTGAAATACAAGTCCGATACTTGTAGTCTCTTTCATGGATATTCAGATTGCATAGCCCCAAAGGTACAGGAAAAAAAAATTTCGCGGCCCGGCACAGAAGACCTATCTCCTCCAATTCATACAACGACAGCGCTAACTATTATGGACATACATATTACTACATTAACTGGACTGTACATACACTTGGACACTATCTAATTCCTCTCACTTTCTCTCACATCACAAATTAATGACAAAGAAGAATTGGACTCAATTGGCCCGATTTCATTGATTCCTCCAAGGTTCCATATAGCTTGGTTGCTCAACGCAAACGTTTGCTGCTGACTCCTGACACCAAAGTGTATTTTAAAGAAGACCAGTTAGAGAGCTTAGATTAAACTTATATAAGAAGGCATAGCTTTGTTGATGTACTATGCAGACAGATATATTTGTAATCATGTATTAATGTGCAGGTATCATATAAGTACTCATTGTTTCATAACTGACCTGGCATGAGTCATGGATTGCAGATCATTCTATATTTAGCTGAACATGCTAGTCTGTATGGGCAGACTCTGCCAACTAGCTACACTATCATAACAAATCTGAACAAGACATGGATTCTGCCAACTTACTCGTGATTTTGAGCCGATGAGTCACTTGTTGGCTTCATAAAGTTTGCTATGTTAATCCAAGAAATTGAGCTTGCATCTCCAAGCATGACAACATGATTGAATGGAATGGACTTTATGGAGGTAACTCCTGAGGATGAGGTCCAGTGTAGAAAATTAGCAATTTTATAAAATATTTCTATGCAGAATATCATAACTTGATTCAACCGCACATTATGTGGGTACACCATCAGTATCATGTACGTTGACATTACATATAGTTTTTATTTTTTACCTATGATTATAATGGACAGGTCACATGGTCCAGCAGTAATGTATTCTCAACCCAGGACCTTGCTGCTGCTACTGCCATTGCCAAGACAGGGGTGCCAGTGTATGCCTGGAAAAGAGAGACAAATGAATTAATATGCAGGCATTGATGTTTTAGGATGGACAGCCTCTCAATATGATTTTTGATGATGGAAGTAACTTTGTCTCTCTAATTCACAAGAAACATCTGAATTTGCTAGGTGAGACTTTACAAAAAGAGAAGTAGCATCATCTACTTGCAAACATCAAATCAAGGAATCTGCGTGAAAAAGAGGGATCATTCAGAAGAAAACATCCGATTCGTATAAAATGTGGCAATGGGAATTTCATAGAGTTAAAAGACCTGACTTTAACCTGTCCATGTAAAAAGACGAGATAAAAAATACGAGATAAAAGGTGTATACAACTATTTCCATGCAAGTAGTCTATGTAGACTACTTACATAGAAATACAACATTTTGTGTCTCCCTTAGACAGATACTGTTACAGTGACAGTAAACTGAACCTCCTAATGGCGACATCTTTTAACAGGATTTGAAAAGTTTTCCACAATTGCAAAGTCAAAAATAATAGTTTGAAATATAAAATGTGCCTATTATCCAAACCAACCGTTTGTCATGAATGAATGAATGATTTTTATTCACCAACAATAATATGTGTATACGATTTGTCATACAGTAAATATTCAAGTTTGAAACGTATGATAATAGCTGGTAAATGGGAACAGAAAATAACACACTAGTCGAGCATGGCCCCTCTACAAAATGTACATAGTACAGATCTGCGTCGTTGCTGGTTTAGTTAATGTGGTAGCACCCAGTCCATGAGAGCATTCGGTGCTCGTCTGCTTATCACAGAGGTGGATCCAATTAATGCTCTTCAAGCCTCCATGGAAGGATGGTCTTGCATTTGAATATTAATTTCACAAATTTATCAACAGTAATTCATTCAGTAAGATCTGGTCTTCCCTGATAGTCCGATGTCAAGTGGTCAAAAATAGCCTTTTTGAAATTTTGTGAGGATTTTTGGAAACATACAGTTTTATAAAGATAATGTTATGACTAAAACAATAAAACATTGTTTCCAAATTTTAAAATGGGTCTACAGTTAATTTTCAGGTATTTTTAGACTGCTGATTTTGGTCAAATTTGTCTTTTTAAATTATTTCTTAGGAAATGCTCTGAAGTGCAATAAAATTAGGAATTTCCCCTGTTTGTATAAAAATGATATTAGAGATGACTTTCATAACAAAATAATGCAGAAAAATATAAAATTATAGCAAATATAGGCTTTTATTCATATCTTATTTTATACGCCCTCTACGATAACTATGAAACATTGTCTTATGCTCCGGTGACTGTTTCCTACAGTGTTAAACATCAAATCGTATATTAGTGACCAATAATAGATCAATGTCATAATTCATTATATAATTTGAAAATGTGTTGGCAAATGGAGTGACAGTCAAAATCAACAGTGGTATAAAAGAATGTATCAACATAATTAGAATAGTGATATGAAACACTGATTGTACAACATACAATTTTCGTCTTGATATCCAATCCAATCAGGGTATTTATATAGCGCCAATATCTAGTTGCCATATCAAAGGCGCTGTTGAGACTGAAAAACTACCAAAACGTCTGTTCATGATTCTACCTGGGAAAGACAAGAATATATGACTAGTTGTAAGCAATCTGAAATAGGTATGTCTTGGGTTGAGTTCTGAAAGTGGATAGCTGGTCACAGGAGCGAAAATATAGCTGCCTCTCAATTAGTATTGTCAGAGTCCCATTTTCTTGGTATTCTTTCTCTACATGGGCCGCGGAACCGGGGTGGGGGGCTGGGGGACTGTAGCCCCCTCCCTCCCTCATTTAAAAAACGCTCCGCGGCCCCTGCTCTATAATCATGAATTATTTCCAAAATTACGTTTCATCACAATGTTATCTGTTATTCCAAAATGCTAAAATGCCCTTACCATGAACCTAAAAGTCCGCCCTTTGGCATGCTACAGAAAAACATCTTCAAGACGATCCAGAAGAGATATAATTATAAGCTAAACATCAAGGTAAATCATCATATGTAACTTTAGTTCCTCCATTCTCAGATCTCACATTTAAATTTAGGTGCATAATTTCTTTCGAATCTTATAAGCTGTGAAATTTACAATGCTTACACAAGTGATTTCGTTCAAGTGTGTTTATTTTCTTGTAAAGCAAATTGAGATATCATACTACTGAGGTATTATTACAATTCCCCTCCCCATCTTGCTAAACGATCTCTCTCTCTCTTTCTTCTTCTCCCTTCTTCCCATCATTCTTCTTCTTCTTCTTCTTCCTCCCATTCTTCCTCTTCTATTTCTATTCTTCATCAGTGCCAATGATCTACTATCATTTATTCTTATCAAGAGTTAATTTTGTTATCATATTGATAATATTTCCATTTATAAGTCTTCATAGAGAAATGGATGTTAATTTTGGATTATATGGAAATGAGGAAAGCCCGAAACGAAACAGGCTTAAAAACAACTAAGGTAGGCAATTACTTTGTAACAAAATTGATAAACTTTTTGGTTTTAATATACATGTATACCTCTAAACAAATTGAATAATGCAATTATTTAATTCGAGTTGAAAAACATAAGAATTACATGTATTTGGATTTTGGAGAAAGTGAAGGAGAGAGAGAGAAAGAGAGAGAGAGTTATAGCAAGGCGGAAGGAGAATTCTGATAGCGCATTAAGGTAAAAACAAAATAAATCTAAATAATACATTGATTTTTAATATTTTCAAAGAGTACACTTTAACACTTCCTACATTCAACCACTTCCGTAATGAAGATTTATTTCACAGCTTTATGAGACTAGAAAGAAATTAATGTTATTGGTATGAGGTCCAAGAATGTAGGAGCTGATGCCAAAAGCCTATAGCTCCAGGAACCAAAATTCCAAGAGACCTACAGCTTACACTGTCTCCCAGGCCTTCTGACATTTTTTCAGGGTTCACGAGACGGATGGCCAATAACAGACCGAAATTTCCCATTTTATGTACTAGGCATATTTCTTACTTTTATGGTTCTCGATGGCTACCGGTCCAGGCAACCTTTTTATAAATGTCGGTCTCGTGGGCTGTCGGTCTGAACCCGACATATAAGGCCGCCTCTCATTTTGAAACATAACGCCAGGTTGCAAAGCAATGACAGAGAAAAATTAGATGAATATTTATTTTAAAAACAAATGGGAAAATGGGCACGCCGTGCACTGGTGCGCAAGTGATTGGTAGAAGCCAAAAAGCGGGGAAGAGTACGCTGTCTAAAAACAAAATACTGACAGAAAAAAAATATTAAAGCTATGAAGAAAAGAACTGTTGGTGTAAATGTGGATCGTGTTGTATAGCACTCTTCCAGTGATTCTTTTTACATATAAATTTGAATTTGACTGTCACTCAATGTGCCAACATAATTCTGAAAGTAATAGATCAGAAGACAATGTTTCATAATTGTCGAGGGCGTATGAATAAACGCCTATATTTGATATATTTATATATTTTGTGCACTATTTTTTACACGAAAGTCATCTCCAATATCATTTCTAAACAAACGGGGAATTCCTATTCCCACTGCAATTAAGGGCATTTTTTAAAAATATCGATTAATCATAAATTTGACCAAAATCAGCTTTCTAAAATATTTGAAAGTAACTTTAGACACATTTTATAATTTGGAAACAACTTTTATAGTTTTAGTCATGACATTATCTTTCTAAACATGTATGTTTCTAAAAATCCTCACAAAATTTCCCATGTTTGACCATTTGACAACGGACTATGACGCCGTGTTTGATACATAACAAACATAAGCAAATAAAATATAGACAAGAAGTATTTACAGACTAATAGCTACATTACTTCCAAATATAACAATGCAGCTTATACATGTATACAATGCAAGTGTTTTTTTTTTAATTATCATTATTCTTATTATTTTATTCAGCACATCAAAGTACACATGTAGAATAGATAATACAATACAGGAAGATTGAAAATAATATAATTTGATTCCCCAAGTGTATCGACAAGTTGCCAGAAATGGTGCCGGCAAACTGTTGAGGTATATTGACAGACTTAAAACGATCGAACCAGTTATGATCATTTACGCATTTTTGCTCTCTTGGAGGAGGGCTATTCTAATTTCACCGAGTTCCTGGAAACCTGAAAAGGCTAATTGTTATATATGAAGGAAGTTACAGGATGGGATGTACATGTTCAATATAGCTGTCCTATAGCCGGGGAGTATTTTTCTGGAGGTAGTTGTGGGAGGGGGGGGGGGGGTAATAGTCCAGGTGATAGTTGTCCTAGAAACCATTAATCCATCTTGTTACAATAAATTAATGAAGGATCAATATACACACATGGTCCAGTCAATCAGCCTATAATAGTAGTATTCATATTCTATTATCCTGCCCAGGTCACCAAGTAACATCCATGAAAGAGTCTTGCAAAATGTGCCACATCTTTGTCACGACCACCGCGTGTCAGAATGTCCTTGTTGGACACCACTTTCTGCAGATGCCTAATGATGCTATTGTCTGCAACATTGTACACTTTACCTCGGAGTTTAATGTCCAGAGGCTGAACAAAAATGCAGTGGAGAATGAGGACACTATCAAACTACGGGTATTTTGTGTGAAATATCATTATTCATTTCTGCCAAAGTGTTCCTATTGTGATAATTCTTTGGATAGTAAAGGTGCTTTTACTTCCATTGTGGGCTGTGACAAAAAAAAGTTCTCAAAGAGTTTGGAACTTCAAGGTTACTCATAAAGTTTTTTTTCTCCCCCGAAATGTAATTTGTAATTTATTTTGGTATTCTTCAACCAATTCTTTAAAAGGACAAAATGATAATCTGTATTCTGTTTACGTGATACTTTTCAAAATGTCTTTAAGCAGTTTGATAAACAAAGATACCTGCAGGTTTGTGCAAAGTTCAACTAATACTTTAATCCTGCACAAAATATCTTATTCGTATGTGTTGCCATTTTGATTTAAAAGAAAGGAAACAAAATATTTGATATATCAAGGCAGTTTTACTGTAGAACTGCGTCATCAGAAACATGAGAAATATATTTCATTGTATGGAAGCTAAATAAACGAATTATAAATTTGTCAGAACTGCAAAGAACATTGATACTAATCTTTGTATCAAAGTGAACTTGTGATGAAATAATTCATATTATCAGTTTATCATTTATCCTTTTTTTATATTCCATTGTTTATTTTGTTTCTTTTCTTTGTTTTCTTTTGCTTGTGTTTGAAAGATTATGTTGTTGCATGCAAGATGTGCTATATTTGTTTTGTAAAAAATACAAAATGCATGATTTTTGACAATGTTTTTTTCTTCTCATTTTTGCCTCGCCTGCGTAGCGGAGAGAAACTATAGGCGTGACGATTTCAGCCGTTGGCGTCGGCGTCGTCAACAATCATGCTATAATCACAAATTTTTTTTAATGAAATTGAGATTGAATCACCAAATTCGTACCAGCGGTACATCTCTAAGGCGCAGGTCAAGTTTAATAATGAGTAGAATCTGACCAAGTTCAAAGTTCAAACCGTCAATGAACCTTCTGCAAAAAGCACTGTAATCACAATAACTTTCTAGGATTTGGGTTATAATCACCAGATTCATATCATAGGTACATCGCTTAAAGGCACAGGTCAAGATTGAAAATGATTCGAAGGTCAAAGGTCAACAGGTCAACAGGTCAATGAAATTTCTGCAAAAGCACTGTAATCCTACATTTTATGGATTTGAAGTAGAATCACCAAATTCATAGCAGATGTACATATATTAAAGGCGCAGGTCAAGTTCGAAAATGAATCGAATCTGACCAAGGTCAAGGGTCAAAAGGTTAATGAACTTTCAGTGAAAATCACTTTACAAGTAATAAGTTTTTGTACCTTTGAGGTATCACCAGATTCATGCCGCAGTTAATGTACATGTAGGTCTACATCCCTTGAAGGCCCAGGCCAAGTTCGAAAAATAAGTCAAATTTGACCTAGGTCAAAGGTCAAAAGGTCAATAAACTTCATTGGAAGCTAAAGTATTAACAGCATGCACAAACCTGATATGCTGGCGAGACAACGCTTGGCGTTTGCCTTGTTATTTATTTCTTCTCAGGTTGACGGTTATAAGCTGGCAAATGACAGACACATCGTTGTATTAGGAGAGGGCAGCCTTGTAAATTTAGGCTTGCAAATATTTAACAACGAACTTAAAAGTGTTACAAATTGGATAAAAGCAAATAAACTATCTCTTAAATTAGACTTTGCCAAATGATATCATCTTTGGTGCTACTGTCATTCAAAGAGTCAGATCAACTAAATTTTGGGGGCTAGTCATTGATGAAAAACTATATTGGAAAGCGCACATTGGCAATATCTGCTAAATCACTGCTCGCAACACTGGTATCATTAGCAAATTAAGACATTTCCTACCCAATTGTATTAAGTTATATTTGTATTCCACGTTAATTCTTCCTTATACTTGACTTACGGACTTATCGCCTGGGGCAGTGCAACAAATTTCCAGATTAATAGAGTTTTTATATTATAGAAAGAGCGATAACACAGGAGTAATCTTTTCCTAAATAACAAAATTTGGAATATAAAAGACGTGTAATTTTCAGCTTGGACAGTTAATGTACAAGCTCAATACTAAACAATTACCTTTGCATTTCAATGTTATGTTCGTAAAAAATGATACGATTCACTCGTCAAGCTAGTTTGTTTCATCTGCCATTAGAGCATCGTTTGCACGAAAGACATTTGAATTTACCGGTCCAAAACCGTGGAATTCTTTTTCGAATAATATCCAACAATGTAGTATCCAACACTGCAACTATTCAAAAGAAGACTTACGAACTTTCTTCTGAAAACGGATTAGGTTATGTGTATTTTCCCCTATTTATATTACTTTGTAGTTAGGAAATATTTGGGGTAACTTTTATTTTTTCTTGTATATATTTTTGTATATATTTGTTATGTATATTATTCGTCATTGTTTTGCGTCTTGAAGTATGTTTTGAATCAATTGTTTTGCTTTTATATGCTTTTTATTGCACAAAGACGAGTCATAATAATTATTTCAAACGGTGGGCCTACACCTTACAGGCTCGGCTTTTTCGTCGGCTCTCCTTCCCTTTCGATTTTGTGTTATTTATGTATTGTACTGAGCAATTTGAGCTACTTGTTAATATGTAAATATGTATTATCATTGTAAATAGGAAAGTTGAAAGTGGAAAAATGAATGAATAAATGAGTGAATGAATGAAAGGCTGCGCCATGGGACACCCCAGTTTTGACCAATATTATGGCCTACGGGGTTGGTGCAAATCGCCTTCCAAATTGTCAGAAGTTAAGAAATTAACCTCAAAATATAAATGTGCTTAGATTCAAAGATGTAATCTATTCCTTCTTGTTGTCCTACGTAGTTTTGCATTAAAATATACGAGATGGGTATAAATAAAGATTTTCTCAGCAAGATTTATCGTCTACTCGGGGGCTGCCATTTTCTTGATGTGTACATAAAGATATTTTTAATCCGAATGCAAAATTGTCTTTCTTCCTGATACAAAATCCCATTTGAGATTTTAAATATTTAACAGATATATACATATATTCTAAAAACCAAAATGTGTTTTATATTTCTTTGAAAATTACGATTTTACTAAATATAAATTTTATGTTCTTGATACTATGACGTACGCGACGGAGCGAATTAATTCAAATTTATGCACGATGACTTTCCCGAGCGTCAATAGTGACAACTATGCATTCACCTGCTTTGAGATAATGGACTCCAAAAGTCAGAATGCGCGTTGTATAAATCGTCAGCCTTATGCCAAAAAGGCCTTAAGGCCATAGACTTTATACAGTGATAAGGCCCTTTTGGCATAAGGCCGACGAAATCATGTTCTGCTCTGCCAGGCAAGCCAAAGAAATCGATTTCTAGTTAGCAAAACCAGATAATTTAAAAAGAAATCTATGACTTTCAAATTTTAGAGTATGTATCCACCTATTATATATTTTTCATCATATATCATTTCATCATATCTCATTGTCGGCTCGCTCTGGCTCAGTCGGATCGACGATGCGCTTCATGATGGGAGGACCGAGAGTTCGAGTCGCGCTCTGCTTTTTTTTGTTTAAATATAATTGTGTTATGATATAATTTTTAATATATATTGCTATGTAGGACCCCAAGGAAGAACAGCGGCATTTTGTAAATACTGCTGAATTTGGGTCATCCTCCGTTTTTTAAGCTCATAATTATACGTTGTATTTTATGAAATGTATGTGGTTTTCTTAATACAGAAATAAATACAAACAAACAAACATGGTGATTTGTTTAATGAAGTGAAACAATTTAGCTCTAGGATTAAAAATATCTTCCTGACTGGAACGTTTTCCAATGGTTCATGTACATCTCCATATCATCAAGAAAATGGCAGCCCCCATGTAAAGTGTTAGCAGATTATGCCGTGAGCTAGAATGTCTTGATTTAAACCCTTTTCTGATATTTTATTTCTAAAGTGATACAGGTCAATGATTAAGAATATATGACACCTTTGAACATAAGTACATTTATATTCTAGCGTTAATTCTCCTTTAAACTAAACAGGAAATGCAAGAAACAAAGCTGCAATTCAGAGGAAGAATATAGTGCCGTGAAAACTTATTTTATAAAAAGACTTTTTTCTAAAGTTCTATGTATTTTATAAAATTGAAGGGAACAGATCCAAAAGAATATTGGAAAATTCTAAATGAAAACATCCAAAAACAACCTGAGAATTAGGTTAATACTGAATATTAGATTAGATTAGATATTAGTCAAATGAAGAGACAAGTAAGAGGAGAATAGCTTTTGATATTGATGGAAAACAGCAGCATAAAGCTGAATCAAACATGCACGGAAGCTGCATTTTTGAAATTAACGAAAGTTGTTTCTACTAAAGATGAAGTTCAATCACACTTCATTAGTATGATGAACAGCAAAGCTGCAGGTGTTGAAGTGTCTGAAGTTGTTTAATTTAATTTTAAATTCGGGATAAGTCCCGTCCGACTGGACTATACATGTATGTTTCATAATGTCATAAAAGATGGCTCGTTAAATGATCCTAATATAATATGGAGGTATATCATTGTTGAGTTGTATAGGTAAACTGTTTACTTCGATCATTATTGAAAGACTCACCTCGTATTTCAATGACAATAATCGTTTAGGACAAGAACAAGCCGGTTTCAGAGAAAGCTTTTCAATAGTAGATCACATATTTGTGTTTCATTCTTGACTATTGGTTTATACTTGTGTCAGAAAATAACGTGTTATTGTGTTTTCAGTGATTACAAAAAAAAGCTTTCGACACTATTGATCGATCATCTTTGTAGTATAAGATGAATCAAAATGATATTGATGGCAAGTTATTTCAAGTAATTCAAAATACGTATAATGAGTTTGGACTCTTGATCTATGTAGATCAAATTGTAAACTTTTTGTAATTTCCAATATTCAATTTTCATTTGCCTACATATATTTCTCTAATTATTTCATTAAAACTCTATAGTTTTTGAATTGTTGATTTTGAATGTATTCTTGTAATATGTAATTTGCTTGATTTTCTTGAATGTGTGTATGAGGGATACATAAGAAAATTTTAAATATGTAGAAAGGCTACACGCGGTTAACGTTATAATTGCTTGGCTCAGATTACATGTCTCATACGAATAACCTGAAAATAGAGGGACTGACAGGCAAAATATATGTACTTGTTTTTAATCGTATCCGGACACCTACCCCCTGGACAACCACCCCCGGATAACCACCCCTAGGATAACCACCCTCTGGGACAACTACCCCCTCGGGCAACCACCCTCTAGGACGACTACCCCCGGGACTATTACCCTCTAGGATGATTACCCCCCAACTAACTACCCCCTAGGGCAACCACCATCTAGGACAACTACCCCCGTATAACTACCCCCAGACAACTACCCCCCGGACAACCACCCCCTGGACAACTACCTCCAGACAACTACCCTCTGGGGTAGATGTCTGGGGGTAGTTGTCCTAGAGGGTAGTTGTCCTAGGGGATAGTTAGTTGGGGGTAATCATCCTAGAGGGTAATAGTCCCGGGGGGTAGTTGTCCTAGGGGGTACTTGTCCTAGATGGTGGTTATCCTAGTGGTGGTTATCCGGAGGGTGGTTGTCCAGGGGGTAGGTGTCCTAGAATCGTTTTTAATTGCTACTAAATAGGCATGTTCAAGGAGATCTCCCTGACCCGATGTAAATAATAATAATTATATTGGCTGGCTCTGCTTGCGTGGCATATTGAAAGTATTGCCATGTTGGGGCAATATGATTATGTTGTGGGCAATATATTCTGATATCCCCTTGAAGGTCATCCAATATTATAAATGTTGGGTATATTTATGATTGGAATGCTCACATCCATGCAATATTTATCTATTGTCTTTTAAAGTCTGACGTATATCGATATTGATTCCATTCATAATTTTATTGGGTATGTATGAACGTATATAAATCATATAATTTTAAAATATATTTCATGGAACATTTGGATAGATTGAATTTTTAATGGATGCACCAAATATTTTGAGATTCAGTAGGGAAATGATTCATTGGATTTTTTTTTCTTCTAGTTTTTACAATTCAAAATTTATTTTCGTCTTTGAAAAATACACTGAGTTTCAACAAGATATATTTTCATGAACGTTACTACTTAAAAGTTTCATAATGTAAGTTGGTCAATATTGAAAAGGAATCTGTGAATGATGATTATAAAATTTAATGGGAATAGTATAGCCATGGTATTTAAAAGTTAATAGAAAGTGTTGGATGTTATCTTGACGTGATACAGTTTTGTTGTCTTGAACATGATTATTTCAGAAATATTGATATAATGAAAAATATAGTTAACATCCTTTTTCTATGATATCATGAAAAAGTATTATTGTATTATGGAGTGAATTAACAATTGTGGTTCACAGATTTTCTAACAAATACAAAAGGGGGAACTAAGGGCAAGCAAATTTTCTTGGGGGTGTGTGTATGGGCTAATATTCTTTCTCCATTCCAGTACTGGAAAGGTATAACCCCAAAAAGGAAACGAGTCATTTCAATTCTCGCTACCCCAAATACACAATTTCGCCAACAGATGGCGATTGTCATGCAAACCACGCACGCGCAGTGCTCACAATTTCCCGATTGGGTCGACAAGTGTTTGTCTTTTTGCATTGAAAATGTACACAGGTATTACAAAAATCCTCGAGTTTGAGTATAAATTAACCGACATGTTTGAAAAGATACCATGATTTATTGAGACAATTGGTTGCATTTTCAAAATTTGAGTGGTTTATGTCATGCAATCCAAAAATTAAGCATTTTAGCACTCATTTTATTCATAAGCCGTAGTATTTCCATACGGACCGGAAGTGAAGTTGACGAAGATGCGGACCATTTCCATGCATAATATTGCTATTTACGTCGAAAATTGCATATTTGAGGTAGCGAGAATTGCCATAATTTGATCAATGGAAGGGGTATAGTTGTTAAAACAAAAGAAAAAAAATATTGGTATTCCAAATGACGTTTACGTTAAGAGCTGACAATAGCTCCCCCTCCCCTTCGCTGCCACTGTTTTTGGCTAACTCAGAAAATAGATCTTGGAATATGGCATGCATATAAATGAGTATAGATGTGTATAAAAGGCACTGTAAATGAAAAAAAAATACAGCATAATGATCAAGAATTAACTTTAACTTGTAATTCTGAAAAATAAAATCCAGAGAGTATAGATTTATGTATGAACTGGTTGATAAACCTGATAAAGACAATTTTAAGATCAGTACCTCTTGCTTCGCTGGACTTTGTTTTAAAAACTGTTGACGGCGTCGGTGTACTTTAATTTAAAATCAGGTGTCTGTCAGCATGTTTATTGCAGAATAGAGAAATAAAACAGACATTGAAATGAGTACTTCTAAGCATGCACGAGAGAGTGAGAGAAAGAGAGAGAGAGAGAGGGGGAGGGGGAGGGAGGGGTAAGAGAGAGAGAGAGAAGGTGAGAAGAGTGGCCTGCTTGCAGTTGTGGAAATAGGTTCGTTCAATTACTTAATTGATTAATGATTGTCAGCTGACACAATCATGTTATGTTCTGAATAACGAGTTAGTTGCGTGTTAGGGATGGGGTCAAATCAAGGGAAATTTTAGCATTTCAAAAACCTTAAAATCAACACTAATGCATTACATGAAGCAAACAAGTGGATTTAGGAGTAGCTACAGGGGGGGGGGGGGGTTCACGTGCACAAATTAATGACATCAAGCGATAGAGAGAAAGAGAGAGAAAGCGAATGGGAATGTAAATGTAAATAAACTCATACAATTCTTTTAATAGCTGTATCCACACTACCTCACCGATTTGGTGTAGGAAAAAGGGAGTTCTATTTTCCAAAGAGAGCAATGGGGATAGGGCGGGCCAGCGAATCAAAAATTCGTTTTATTCTTCAATTGACGAATGGGAGACTGGGTGTCAATGTAGAGATCGTCCCCTCCCAGCTCATGGACATTTGAACACTTTAGAGCCTTAGAATCAACATATTGTTACATTTTCAAATGGCGGTAATATCTTGGAGGGAGTTCCCTATCCCAGTTCAGGGATGTTTGAGCATTCTTTATCCATCTATTTTATGATCATCTTTGTTTTGAGTGACAAACTTCAATAGTTTTTTTCCGTGATTTGCTTCCTTTTATTTTCTGTATCGAGTATTAACATAGTTTGTTAGGCTACAGGCTATCCCATGCCCTAAATGCTAACGGGCAGAATGGGGAATCCATGTATTTCAGCAAGAAAGTCACTTTCCGGGCCGCGTCTTTCGGTTCCGGGCCTTAATTTACGTGGGGTTAGGGGCAGGTCAACCGACACTCCATATTTTTACCCATAATCCTATATTTTCTTAGTTTGTAAATTTGTAAGTTTTATTTTTTCGAATTTATATCATTTGCGCAATATTGTAGTATATTTTTTAAAAGCCAGCAAATAAACGGAAACTGGCGATTTCTTTACAGCTTTATTATGATGCATGTATGTACATGTTTTTATTTTCAATTTCTAGGATATTTCAGATTTTATTTTTTATTTATGATATCAGAAAAGCGTTATTTTTTTCTTCTTCTTTTCAGACATCACACGTAACCCAAGTTTCCTCTTCTTGATTTCATAACTACGCCGCACATCATTATTGTGCGAGGACCTAGCGGATTTTTTTTTGTTGAGAAAATAGCAGCAATCTGTTAGATTTCAAAAGCAATTTATGATCATTTATCCTGTAATGATATCCCGACTTACGCGAAAATTATGTTAATTTTTATTTAATTGGAAATTTTTCAAGGGACAGAGCAACAAGGGAAGGGGGGGGGGGGGGGGTTGTGACAAGGAAAGGGGAAATAAGGATATGATTGCTACTGCAGACATTTACAACAAAGACCCACAGAAACATTTTTGTTTGGGAGGAAATGTGCACTCTATTTGCCCTGTTATTGTATTTACATATTGACTTTTACAAACCCATCATTTCACTAATAGATATAGTTTGGATATTCAAGTATCCCACGACACAGCGTTTGGGAACTAATTCACGTCGCACATACCGTTGATAGATACAGTATACATTACATTAGATAAACCCCAATTGTTCTTACACAATTGATAAACATATACATAATAGCCAAGTTTTATATTCCATACAGAATCAATATAGCTTTTTGTCATCTTACGTTATTGACATTTGCTTGGGAACAGCAGCAAGTTAGGAATGTTGACAGTAAATTATATTTTCGGCTTCATAAAAGTAACATTTAAGGTTCTTTTTAAACTATAATTTCGAAAGTGATGTTGAAGATTTGTCTACATTGAAATACATTTGACGTGTTAACTGAATACAGTATAATTGGTAATCTGAAATCAAATCGCTTTCACATTTTCATACAGTTACAATATAGTCATAAGCACGGTAATCGCGTCTTTGTCATATGATACGTTTCAGGTTGTCATCCTTGGGTAACAATGGAGTTAATATATATATACAAGTTACCAAGCAGTGGCAGCTAAGTTCAATTATTGCATAGGTTATATTACAATAGGTATCTTTACTCTTAGTATCTGTCGGTATAAAAATGGTTAGACATTCTAAATGTGAATACCTTTTCATATTTCATGTACATTAATAAAAGAGTATATTATCACCATGTTCCATTCCGAACAATCAATGAGAAAGTACGAAATGTACTAATAAATATCAATATAAGTGCTAACTTATGTCTATTTCAACTGTACCGCAAAGAAAGTTCATGTAAATCCATATTCATGATAAAGCAGCCAGAAGACTAAGAGGTATTGAAATTAGTCATCATATACAAATTCTATATTAAAACATAATGGGAATAAATTGCTTTGAAAAGATAATACAATATCTTTAGGAATTCCAAAACTCACTTCATAAACTATCAATTTTGTAAATTCAGTCATCTTTGCTGAAGTGGATTTTTTAGTCTATAGTCATTCTCCTTTAGTGACGGTTGCATTGCAAATTATGTGAGAATCATTTGAAATGTGCCCAATACACTCACACAAACACCTGGCCCCCACACGCATACACAAAATTAATGATGTGCAAATCAGTTTTTTTTTTCAGCCATACGTTCCAGTTGAAGCCAGATTGCTGTATTATCTGAAGATAATTCATTTATTCCTCGTTCCGATCTTCGTTGATGTGATCATCCTTTTTCTGATCTTTCTTGTTTTGATCCTCCTTATTTTGATCTTTCCTGGCTCTGGAAAAATGTATGAGAAGAATAGTTATCAATGTCATTGATTTGATCTATTTCTTAAATTACGTACTATGATGTGATGCGACATCCGCTCGGGTCACTACTGCTCTGGGCTTCATTTGGTCAAAATTATAGGGATAGGGTGAGTTTGGCAAATGGGTTTTATGTTGGGTATAGTGCTAGGATTAGGGTTAAGTATAGTGCTCAGGTTAGGGTTTATTCGGCCCAGGGCAGGGGCCGACTGGGACTAAAATTCGAGTGCCGAATTTAGGTTGGCCGCCCTTTCAACAAAAATTACTGAACGGCCCATGTGGAAAACTCGAGAAACTCCCCATGGACATGGTCGAAGGTTGAAGTTAACATTTGGTTTGAGTAGAAAAGTGACCGCGTAGCAATTGTTGCAGGAGCATATGTCCTACAACTTACACACAAATCTGGAATAATATACATGCCAAATAGGGGAAAAGAGACGGGAATACCCTTTTGAGTTCCCGAAAGAGAAGGGAGATGGCGTGAGGGAGAATATAGGTTTAGCCGGGGGGGGGGGGGGGCACATAGGGGCCATGGCCTCCTGTTCATCCGCTAAAAAGGTCATTTATAGTAACTGACTCTTTCAAGCGTTTTTATGAAGCATTTTTTAAAGGAAATTTTAATAGAATTGCTATTAAAACCTCATAATTCAGGAGAATCTGTTTTGTTTGTTATTTTTTTTCTTTAACTCGGTCGCAAAATTATTGTTAAGTAGACGTTTTGCAGCCAACCGTCAAAAAGGTAAATATAATATTGGAGCACGTGTAAAGCCGAACAGAGCAAATTTGAACGACAAGCCTATATAATGCATTGAAATTAAATCTAAAATAAAAATCAACAAACATACAAATCAATAGATTATGCATGAATGATAAATAATTAAACCTGTCCAAATATTGTCAATCAAAACGTAATGAGGGGAAAATATGTCTATGACTCACTGTCCTGTTGCCTATTACACACCATTACATTTCTCAATAAATGTTATTTTTAATATTCTGCAAAGGTGACCATATAGTGACCATAGTTTTCAAACACTTCTAATGACACAGGCAAATCCAAATGTTGAATCACCATTTACGCAGAAGATATGGTATTTCCATTTTTTCATTCATTAATTTATTAATTTATTTTATTTGTTTGTTGTTGAGTTGTTTTTTGTTTTATTAGTTTTTTGGGTTTTTGTTATTGTTTTGGGGGACACACCTTGAATATTCGCTCCACGCCCCCTGACTTGCTTACCCTGCAATAGTTCCAATAGGGCAATTTGATAAGTGAAAGTTTGCAGCAGCCTTTACTCATTATTTACTTTATACTTTTTGTTCTAAGTTTCCAGGGTGACGACCCCCGCCCCCGAAAAATATTTTCCCCTCCCCCGTCCCCTCGGGGTCACCGCCCTGGGGCAAATTATGACCTCAAAAGGGATTTTTTCGGGAATGGCCTGAATATTTTGACCCCTCCTCCTTGTGTGTCACCCCCCTCCCATCCCCTGTTCAACAGGTCTGGCTACGCCAGTGAGAGTGGATTCAAAATGAGTTTGGGGGAGGTGGTAAGAGCAAAACACACATTAAGAACATTAATCAGTCTATTTTCATCAAACTGTTCTTTCAATTGAAATAAAATGTCTTCATTTTAAAACAGAATGGAAGCATGTCACTCTTATACTTAGTTGAATAAACCTACTTTAGGAGAAACATCATCATCATGGCGACTAGGATGATAATACCGATGACAACGATGATGGTTATTGTTCCTTCCATCGGGAAGCCTGAAGGAACAAAAGATGTTATTATGATATATTCTGGATAGGAATCCACATAATGACATTGACGACCAGCACTCGTTACGAAAACAACTATTGTTTAAATACATGCATTGTACACACGCATAACGCATCTACAACCGACATGCCCCCCCCCCACACACACACACACACACACCACTATCGTACCCAATGAGGGGGGGGGGGGCAAAAGGGTAGACTGCCTCCCCCTGACAACTTTTTACGCAATTCTTTTTTTTTTTTTTTTTTGTTGCTTGTCAGAGAATTTGACACCATAAAATCTTGTAACCCCCCCCCCCCCCCCCCCGCCGACTGAGCGACTTTTGGAGGGCTAGGGGGATTTTTTTTTTTTGAGGGCTGGCGACCACAAAAAAATTATCACACTACCCAAAACTGCGTACTTTCTGCGTCCAGTGCTCTACGTCGAAAGTACGCGAAAAAATTAAACGTTTATTTTTTGCGCCCACCCCTTTGTGACCCTCGGTGTATTGCCACTAGGCCAGCGTAGATACAGATTAGGACAGCGTAAGCTCGGGGTAGTCGGTACGCCACCCTACGCAACTCTACGTGGGCCCCGGTGTGAAAGGGGCTTAAGGGGTCACATGTCGTATGTAAAATGGGGTGACTATTTCGGGACAGGCTCCCAAACTATCATGCACGTCGAAGATATTTATTATGCAATTAGAGACTTCAATGTATGATGTTAATGCAGGTGACCTATATAAAAAGGCCTACTGACCTTCCACTAGCAATAGAAATAAACGTTTCAAGAAAAATAATGAAATTCATGGATATGCCACAAGACAGGCTTCAGGAATGCACTGACCCCGTGGCAGAACATAATTTACTCTTAATACACTAGTATGTGTTGGACCCAGAATTTGGAACGCATTGGTGCGAGCATCAAACATGCGTTTAGGAAATTAGCTCGTAAACGTAGTCTTTTGAGGAATTTTTATTTTGTTCATTCATGATGTCTTTATATTTAATGTTGATGTCATTGATACTGCATGATACATTACAAATGCATAAACCGTACCTACATGCCATGCCAGTCAGGTGTCTTCTTGTTCATGTCTTGTGAAGATGTATGTCATTTGTCGTTCTCGTAACCCTTTGCTATATTTTTCTCTTCCCTCTCTTTCTCTTTCTCTGTTAATCTCTTCCCCCACATATTTTCCTCATCCTCCATAATATGTCTATGTCTCCCTAATACCCGATCCAGTGGAATATACACTCTGAAAACTCAAATATTAAATCTACATTTAAAAGGTTGGAGGAGTGACAACATTTTTAAAATGGTAAATTAACACTTTTAACATACTAGATCTAATAGTTTAAAGGTTGGATGCAGCAAGTTAAAAGTGTTCATTTACCATTTTCAAAATGTTGTCACTCCTCCAACCTTTTAAATGTAGATTTAACATTTGAGTTTTAAGGAGTGGAAAGGTCTTCTTGTTTGTCTTTCTTAAAAATATTGTTGCGTTTTGTATTACACATGTATGCATATAATGTCGTTGTAATCTCATTCTCTCTCATTAGTTTGTTATACCTGTGTTTAATACTTTTGTTGGAAGAAAGTGTTACTGTTACAGTTGATACTGGTATTATTGTTGTATTGTTGGAAGAAAGTCAAATAAGATTTTTTTTAATGAAATAAACTTGAAATTAATTTATTCAACATTGTATTAATCTTTGGTCCCAATCCAGATATGGCAATTTTCCCACACAGACAACAACAAAAAGTGGCCCATTTTGAAACGAACCATCCATACAATAAGGACATACATGTATTCCACTAAACTTTGCTCTACTTGCTAAACTTTTGAAAATACATGCATTTGGATTACCTCACACCCCCTTAACACAGTTATCGTATCAGATCATGAACATTGCAACCCATTTTTATTTACCTCGAAAAGATGAAAATTCTTTAGTAATAACATTTGGATTATACAGTAGTAACACATTATGAAAATGGAATTGGTGTAATAATGCGTCACCTGATCGGAGCGAATTCATATTTGTAGCAGGACAGGTGAAGTTATCCGTAGCCCATTCGCCCGTTGAATCGCAGCGCCAATATGTTGTCGCCGAGTTGTCGTTACACACTATGTGCACCATCTCCCCGACAAAATACGAAGACTTTGGGTTCATTAATTCAGCGAATGACGGTGGACCAGGACGATCGCATGTCTCATTCGAAAAGGCATCTGAAAATTCGGTTTAGAAAGAGTAGTTTGAGAGGCCCAGTTGTTTATTCTTTATTATCACATCTTTATTATCACATCTATAAAAATTGAAATATTTGAAATTTCATATAATAAAATACTTAAGGAAAAGTGAGTGTGTGACATCATCGGTTCACTCATTTGCATACCGCCCATGCTATGCATATCACTGTTTCATGAAATAATGCAAAACTTCAAAATGCCGTAACTTTCTTATTTTACATCCGATTTCAGTGAAATTTTCACTGTTACGCTTGTTGAATTTTACTCTATTTATTCAAATCAACTTGATATTAGGGTGGACTTGGCCTTTAAAAGAGCAGAATCGCTAATGAATCCGTTGACAATATTACTGAAAACGCTTTGGAAATGCAGTTATTGTAACTTGCAAATGATAACGTACCAGAGATAATGACGAGAAACGAACACAAGTTGATATTTCCATATCTGTCGGATGCAACGTAAACAACGGCAGTTGTTGACCCAGATGGGAAACTGTCACCCGGATAATAGTTTTGGACGATCGACACAGGACCCGATGGATCATGGGCAGTGACCTGACGCCACGTGACAGCTCGTGACTTATCTAACGGAAGCATAATGTCTGATGGGCATGACAGTGTGGGTCCAGTAACGTCGGCTATATCACGAAATGATATTAAAATGGCAGATTTTTTAGGATAGTATATGTATGACACATGATTTGTTTATATTCAGATCAATTATTTTGATACATTTAGAGAGCAAAGTATGATAACACGATCGAGCCGATCGAAAAAAGCTAGTTTTAATGTTGCTATGATTATACTACTCTAAAGAAAGATCTGTTCAGTAATTTCATGCATTTGTGGAGAAAGATTGTGTACTTTGAATTCACTTACACCTTTAAAATTCTATGGTGCTAAGAATCACTTTGATAAAACATCATTACATATCTTGCCTTACCTGTGACAGTTACAGTGAAAGAACAACTGGCCGAATTATTATTCTTGTCTGTAGCTTCATATGTTACAAAAAGAGGTAAGCCGTCGGCCGAAAATAGAGAACCAGAACTCTTGGATGATTCTAGGACAACACGTTGGGAATCATCGGCAGCCGTCGGTGTTGTCCAAGTCACTGATGCGAAGAGGGCCGAAGGTGCTGCGAACACGTAGATGTTCTCCGGACAGTAAAAGATTTCTGGTTTAGTGACATCGTCTGCAAAAAGCGAATCGGGCAGATACATGAGAATTATTTGTGTTTCTCTTCTCATTTTCTCCTTTCCTGCCCATATGAGTGCCACCATCACTATGATAATAATTATAGTGATGATCATGATGATAATGACAGTGATGACGATGATAGGATAAGGTACAATGCCACAAGAGCAATGGATTAACATGATCACCAACAAGTTTTTGATTTGACCTAAGAATTTTTCTGTAATCCATGTCTGAATGGTTAGATTGAAATGATATAGTAAAACTAATTGAGAAACAACGAAAAATCACAATCATATTTTATTTCCCAGACTGACGTAATTGAACAAAATATTAAAACAAACTGCGTATTAATTGATAATGAGGTTGAAACATAGGCCTACTTACCTTCAATTATAAAGCAATAAAAGTCTGTGGCATTGTGGTGACATATTTCTCGTATCGGATCACATGGACCTGATGCACAAAAGTCAACCGCTGTACAAAAAGGAATGTTATGTAAATTGGTAAAAGTAATGTTTTGAAAACTATAATTAGCGATGGGGTTAAATATTAGCATATATATTGAGGTTCCAAAAGCACGCAAGCATGTAGGGGTAATGAGGCTTGTCCCACCACAACATAAGGACATTCAACCTTGTTCCCTGCCATCTAATGAAGGCATTATTTATTCATTATCTTAAACAGAGTTGTTGTTTTTTTGACGATCGCGGGGGGGGGGGGGGTGGGTGGAGGCACTAGCGTAGCCAGGGGGCACAGGGGCCATGCCCCCCTATTCAACCACCTTAAAAAAAAATTGCAAAAACGTCAAAGTTTCACGGGAAGGAGGAAATAACACTCCTCTCCCTGCACCCACCCCTGTAACATACAGTGAAATGTTGCGTCCGGGCGTCGAACTTTAACTTTCTGCCTAAAAAAATTGTTTGCTACGAGCCGTTAATCTTTCTCTCATATTTGCTAGAACGTCAGAGCTTTCGCGCTTCGCACGGGAAAGGGCAAACTACCCCTCCCTGCACCAACCCCTGTCACATACAGTACAGCATTGTGTCCAAATAACTGAAAAGCAGTCAGGGAGTCGAACCATTGGCGGATCCAAACCTTCATTTGTGTGCCCCCTCTTTTACTCAATCCTGGATCCGCCCCTGAGTCGAACTATAACTTTCTGCCTAAAAAAATTGTTTGCTACGAGCCGTTTATCTTTCTCTTCAATTTGCTAAAAGGTCAGAGCTTTCGCGCTTTGCGCGGGAAGGGGGAACCCCCCCCCCCCTGCACCCACCCCTCTTACATACAGTGTAGTATTGCGTCCAAATAACTGAAAAGCGGCCAGGCTGTCGAACTAACTTTCCATTATCTTTCTCACAAATTTGCTATAAAACTTTTTCGCGCTTCGCGCAGGAGGGGGAAAGCTTCCCCCTCCCTGCACCCACCCCTGTTATTTAAGTGCAATATTGCGTCCAAGTAATTGAAAAGCAGTCGGGGTGTCGAACTATAACTTTCCGCCCAAAAAAATTGTTTGTTACAAGCTGTAATCTTACTCTCAAATTTGCTAAAACGTCAGAGCTTTCGCGCTTAATTCGCGCGGGAAGGGGGAACTCCACCCCCCCCCCCCCTGCACCCGTCCCTGTTACAGTGCAGTATTACGTCCAAATGACTGAAAAGCAGTTGAAATAACTTTCCGCCTAAAAAAAAAGGTGCTACGAGCCGTTATCTTTCTCTCAAATTAGGGAAGGGGAAAGTTCTCCATCCTTGCTTGCACCCACCCCCTGGGGAGCATGCTTTGCGTGATCATCACCAATATCACACTCTTCGCGTGCTGGCTATGCAGTTGGATCCTTCACGTCTGTCCCCCCCCCCCCCCCCCCCCCCCCCCACTATTGAAAAATCCTGGCTATGCCTGTGGGTGGAAGGTCAAACTCTCGAATCTTTCAGGATATAAAACTGGGATTTGTTGTTACCTAATGCGTTTTCGGAACAGGAGGGGGGTAAGTCACCGTTGGAAGTGGTTAGGGGTAGAGAAGTCCTTTATTACTATAAAATCCCTGGATTTCTTTTTTCCCCTTCTTCTTTAGGCCTAAATAGTAAATACATTTATTTGTAAGATGCGATGACTACTTAAGTAGATTTCGCCGACTTCGCTCTGATCCGAAAGCTAGAAAGTCGGAGCTTTACCTTGAAGCTGGATGGGAATGACGCAGTCGGCTTCAAATCCAAGTCCATTGACGAAGGTGTAAACTACCAAGTGCAAGCCGTGCTCGAACACGTCTCCTGGAGTGTGCGTAGAAGATGTGACGATCACGTCGCTGGCGTTTGTCGGGTTCGTAGCGTTTGGTGGATCGAAAAAAACAGGTAGAGATGTTGTCTGCTGGCTGGTGTTAAACATCGCCGGCATTCTACCCATCGGACAGCCAGATATAACTGGTGACAAGTTAGCGTTTGGATCACCGAGTGGTGCTGTTTTTGTATTAAGAAATTGATATAAAGTAAAATGGTTCATTTTGCTACAAAGATATTTTTAATGAGGGAGAAAGTCAACCCATGCAATTCGGTTTAAATTGACCACTCGTATATGTCTAGCTTCCACAGAGTAGCTTTTTCAGGGTAGGACTCAATCTGTATGTGTGAACGGTACATTTTCTCAATCTGTTCCACTTCACTTCGGGATACCCCAAGGCTCGGTTCTCGGCCCTCACCTTGGTTCTCGGCCCTCACCTTATTACAATGTATGTCTCTCCAGCTTGTCGCATTGGACATGACCAATACCATATGTATGCAGATGATCTGCAGTTATACATTCCATTTGATGTGAACAATCAGGACGATCAGTTATCTGCCAAAAACGCATTGAAACTTGTATCTCTGAAATAAAATTGTGGTTGAATAATAATAATTTAAATCTGAATGACGCAACTACAGAACTAATCACTTTTACATCTAAAAGCAATCGATCAAAAGTTTATGTTGATCAAATACAAGTTGCTGATTCAGTTATTTCCTCTTCTTCATCTGTGCGAAATTTGGGTGTCATCTTCGATAGCATGATGAAAATGGATATTCAAGTGAAAAGAATTTGTCAGAGTGTGTATTCCCAAATAAGAAATGTCTGGAGTATCAGGAAAGTTCTTTCAGATAAGGCAGCTGCTGTAATTGTACATGCATTAATAACATCACGGTTAGATGGTGGATATTCTTTGCTCTTTGGTATCACTCAACATCATTTAAAGAAATTACAATATGCTCAGAATTCCGCTGCACATATTCTATCAAGAGGTAGAAAGTTTGACCATGCACATAACCCCTACACTTATTGCATTGCACTGGCATCCTGTAAAACAGAGAATACAAAATTATTTTGTTAACACGGAAGGCAACGTACGGATCTGCCCCTGTGTATATTTCAGACTTGCTGACCCCTTATAATCCTCGAACTAATTTGCGATCTGCAGGTAAATATCTGCTTGAGAGTCCTCGAACACGATCTCTTCTAGGTGATCGATCATTTACTGCTTGTGCGTCGAGGTTGTGGAACGGTCTTCCTCAAATTCTTCAGAACGCAACTCAAGATAGACCTATTTCAGATTGCTTACAACTAGTCATATATTCTTGTATTTCCCAGGTAGAATCATGAACAGACATTTGGTAGTTTTTCAGTCTCAACAGCGCCTTTGATTAGGCAACTAGATATTGGCGCTATATAAAACACCCTAATTGGACTGGATTGGATTGTCCTAAATGAATAGGCCCTATTCCACTATCATGGTTATATGATTACGATAATGATGATATGGTAATGATATTATTCTTGGGAAATACTACACCAGAACCCATGCTCTATGAATCATCGAAATTCTTTGGAGAGGTGATAGGCCTCTTGTTCCGCGTATGTGGACAATGTTGGGAGTAGGTGAACCGTAATCTGTTTATTGAAAAGGTCCCCTGTACTTGTTTCTTGTAGTCTTTGTTTTAGACATGTGGAATGCGGGAAGAATCGAAGAGAGTAACAAAACCGTTGAGCAAATACAAAACTTCTAACCATCGACGGTGACATAAAAGAAGCATTGTCCTTCGTTGCCGGCTTCGTCAGTCGCCGTGTAGATCACAGCGTGGCGTCCAATGTCGAACCGGTGTCCAGAGTCGTACTCGCTTTGCACAAACACCGGTCCGGAGGTCGTCGGTTCGACCCAGGAAACAGTAGCATTTTGGAAACCCTCAGATGCTGTCACAGTTTTGTCTACTGGGCAGAGGATTACTGGTGGCGACAGATCTGGATATTATGTGAAAGATCAAATCAGAATTAGACATAAATCAAGTATGATCAGTATGAGAAATTAAACTACCATAATGAAATCAGCAGATGGACTGTTCAGCAAATAACTGTCCATGGAATACTAGCCTCTTCATGAAAGTAAAGGGAGGGAGCAGAGCAAGTGAGGTGGTATGACATAATAATAATAATAGTGGGTTCTTGTATAACGCACATGTCTGTCAGACTTGACACTCCTAGCGCTCAATTATTACCCTGGCTTTAGCAAGGCTGCACTTAAGGCGCTCTAGCATTTCAAGGAATTAATTCCTGCCAGGTACCCATTTACCTCACCTGGGTCGAGTGCGGCAAATGTAGATTAATGTCTTGCCAAAAGACACTAGTGCTAGTGATTCGAACCCTGTATACTTGTGATTTACAGTCCAGGGACTTATCCACTAGACCACACCACCTCTACACCTCGACACTAGATGCAGTAAAGCTGAGAGGGCTAAAATGTTGTTTTAATGATATAGAAATGGAGTTTTATGTGGAGCGTGGTGTGAACGAATGACAAGCATGCAATGAATACAAATAAAGGGAAGAGAATTTGTAGATGGATTTCCCTCATCTAGTTTTATCCTGATTACCTTGTTAAGCGTCCTAAATGCCGAGATAGACAATATCAAAATTCATGTCATGCATCACTTCAGTATTTCGAAAAAACACAGTTGAAATCTTTAATATTCCAAGTACCGGGGTACCTCCCAAGAAGTAAAGTAATAATAATAATAATAATAATAATAATAATATTAATAATAATACATAAGATTTCTATAGCGCAATTACCCATGCATCTTTGATTAAATGCTCAAGGCGCTTTACAACATAAAGAAAAATACAAACACAACAAGGGAATGAATAACAAGAAAGAATGTCTGTCTTTAAAACGTAAGATTAAACAAATGAACTTTTAGTTGGAGTTCTTCAGCTCCTGTGGAATTCACTTCCACAGGACTGGTCCGGCATGAGCAAAAGCTCGTTCCCCCAAGATTTCTTCTAAGGCGAAATATATAAAAAGACAAGACCAGAGCTGGATAATGGTATGGTTCGTATGGGTTGGTACTGGCATAACAAAGACTTGTTATATCCAGGGGTTGTTCCATTAATAATGTGATGGACCAAAAGAAGGATTTCATAAATGATACGTTCCTTTACGGGCAACCAATGGAGAATTTGTAAGATACGGTGAATGTAACTGCGTTTGCTTGACAGGGAAACAATGCGTGCAGCTGCGTTTTGCAGCTTTTGTAATTGGGCACTTTGTGAATTTGGCAAGTTGTATATATCAATTTAAAATAAGTTCTCACCGGCGCTGGTCCAGTTAACTTGAAATCCAGCATTTTCCACATTCTTATCTGTAGAGAAATACAACCAAGCCGAGTCAGTGTCTTCAAGACTAATACTCTTCGGTACCTTGTGACCCGAGAAAAAGTGGACCTGGCGCTCTGGGATATCCTCTCCTCGTAGATCAAAAGTGGTGTTCACTTCCAATCCAGGACCTATGGTCAGTTCGTCCTTGAATTGCTCAATTTCGAATGGATCGGTGAAAGTAAAAATAATTCTCGTGGCGCTTGGGATGAATATAAGGTACAGGATCCTGTCTCGAGCAACGTATGGGTTCGGGTAAGAAGGAGACTCGAACATACCTCTGCGACAAGTGGGGCCATAGCATGTGACCGTTCTTGTGGCGGCTGTGAAGAAATATGTGTAAATGAATATTTTCATATTTATTCTGGTAAGTGGCTGGGCTGGAGCTGATGAAAATGACACCCTTCCCCCAGTAAAGATAAGTTCTCAAAAAGCCCGGTTAGAATAGCAGGCGCGGATCCAGAGGGGGCGCCGTTTGTCTGACAAAAAAGGTGTTAATTATGCCCCCGGACCCCTAGATGGCAGTTTGGCTGCGTCAAACGGAGGGTTCCTCAGTGTGCGCCCCCCCCCCCTTTCTGAAAATCCTGTATCCGCCCCTGAATAGGTATGGTATTACTCTGACTATGGTGATTCCATCCTGAAATCTTTAGAATGTATTTGGAGTGTTAAATCATAAAGCTCAAAAAAGCATATTGAGAACTACATACATTACCATTTATTTTTCTTATTATTCAGGAGGCAAATTAGCTGCGGTAATATACAAGAGGCCATCATGACCTTTCCTTACATACTACTTTAGGCCCATACATTTTTTATTTAAAAACTAAGTCATAATATGTGTGCTCTGTTTTTAAAACAAATGAAGACAATTTTGAACCTCAAGTTAAATACTTTGCACCAAAGTCGCCAGCTTCTTCCTTTCAATGATAGAATAGTTCACAGTTAATCATATAATAATCCCATGACGTCAACCATGAGAAATTTTATTTGCATAATGTCCTTGATTTAAAATAAATATTTTTTTTTGTATTTTTGTTTTTATTGAAAACAAAAAAAACTTAACTACATAATATATTTACAATACATGTTATATCAAAAGGTATGCGTGAATACAGAAAAATACAAAACAACACAGCACAGCACAACACTACACATCACAACATAATGCCAATGCCCCAACTCTTTAAAATAGTGAAGCCTCGTCTTAATGAACATCAAGGATATAGAGAGACAACTATAAGGAATATTTAACTGAAGCTTATGTCATCAAAGTGATTTAAAATAAATATTACAAAATCAATGTAAATGTCTGAAAAATGTGATTTAAATCAAATAAATCGTGCTCTTTACATTTTAAAAAATGAGGTTTTCCCAACCCTGGTTAGTAGAAATAAGCAACACTAGTTACTATTGATACAAGGAAAGAATGGAATCTACTACATCATCGTTTGACTTTGAATACATGGGTATTGCTACTGAAGAATGTATTGCTGATATTGGACGGGAAAATGGGAGCACAAAAAATGAAGGGAATTTAAAATACACTAATATGCACAACTTACGCGAGGCTTGGTTGCAGTTGTATCCTTGTCCACTCTGGCAATCACAAACATAGGTAGATTCAGTTGAACCAAAACGGTCGTAACATGTTAGCCCCGACGAACATTGGTTCGTGAAACACTCTGGAAGGAATAGTAAAGTCTTGAGATGCACTGATTGTCATTTAAAAATACACTGAAAGCAAAATAAAGCAAATATCTTAGTACGTGATGCATTTATGTTTCTTCTGTCCATGTCTACTGTACTAAATTATTACTATTAAAGGAATCTATCATTACAAGCCGAAAGGGAACGATAGAAATGAAATTCACGTTTCAAGTTTTAAGTTTTAAGCTTAGATTTTGACTTCCCTTTCATCATGGTGATTAAACTTTTGTATCCCTGCATATTTTTCTTTCGCTACATGTTGTTAAAATTGAATGTATGCTGTATGATTCAAATAATGTCATTTTCATTGCTTATGACTCATTGTGATATGGAATATGAAAATGAAATTATACTGAAAGACATCCATTTAATAAAGTAGCCTCGTCTCAATATTTCGAATTCAACCCCAGCTTCTTGTCATCAAGGGAGAATTAGAAAATGCTTAATTAATGCTAAATTGGTTGTGTGGCTGCTGCTTATGTTATCGTTGTAGTTGTTGATGCATAATGCTGCTGCTAATGGTGTTTGTGATGGTGATGTAGATTGTATTTAAAAAAAAACATGGAAAAACTCAAAAGTTATACCTACCGTACTGCTGTTGTCCTCGCACAATGGCGTTGGTTGTAAAGAATATGAAGATTACATTAAAAAACCGTTTCATTTTATCCCCCATCCTCACTGTCGATTTAATAAAAGTGTTATGATTAATTCTGCTCGCCTTTTCCGTCTTCCTTCCCGCGAACACTCAAGTCAAATGGTGCAACCAGAAATGTGAGAATGTAACAAGAACAGATTTCTAGCCAAACAATGTATCTTCTTCCCACTTTATTCATCAACAAGCTTGGTTATTGTCTTTTTGATGCATCTGTTATTTCAGCTCTCCTATTGTGTAAACGTTGAGCGTTTGGAGAAACAATGGGACTCGAGAAATATTTCTCCCTGTCAAGGCGAAAATCATATTTCTGTTTTCATTTCCTAGAGGAAGGTCAAATGACTATTGTCCACATTTTTAAAGGTGTTTGAATATGTTATGGCTATATATAGGATTTCCGGAAGCAGACGTAGGCTAGACTGGCATACATGTAAAATCTGCACATTAACTCATACACATATTATTACATGATTTTAAAATTATATTTTGGCATTCTTCTTTAAACGTGGATTTGGATAGCTATTTGACACTAGATTCCCTTAAAATCGAAATGCAATATAGTACACACAGGCCTCAAGAATAACCTTGTATAGACAGCAAAAATTAAGTAATTAACTATACATGATTTAATAATATAATATGGCAATTAAAAAGTAACCGGAGCAAAAATTAGGCCTACAAACAAAACCGTTTGTGCAGTTGCTGTTCCAACCATCCCCATCTAATTATTAGAGCTTAAAGACCAACAAAGAAAATGAATGGGCCTATCACAAACGTCCTTTTTGTTCTCTTAAATAGCTAGTATAAGTAAGCCAACAATTTCCATCGTTAATCCCATATTACATAAATACAAACATAAATTTCAACACGGCTTTGTTTCTCAATTCTTTTATTTAGTAATAAACTTTAAGCTATTTCATTTCACATTCCAATCTATAAATTTCAACGTAAATGTAGGCATGTTAGGGGTGGAAAGTAATTAGACCAGCTGATGTGATTATCTACGCCCGGAAAATATTTTTTTAAATATTTATGATAATCTGATTGAACTATGTTAGGATAAACATTGGCTAAGCCAATGATGTGTCCCATTATTATCTTGACAATTTTTTCGAATGTGCAAGGTGACAAATTAGGATTTGTTTCTATACTACATAAAGTATTTATTGCTGATAATGTTTCTTTTTTTTTTTAATTTCTCTAGCAGGGTAATCATGAAAACAAACGATACTTTAGATACTTTAGGTCCTGTAACATAAAGCTTGAAAATGATCTTACGATTGATTTTTGCGATTGATTTTTACGATTGATTATACATTGTAGTCAATGGGATTGATCGTTAAAAAATATTCTTACGATCAATCTAAAGCTTTATGTTACACGGCTCTTGAAACATAATATTATAGCCATACATACGTTATAAATACCGTTCACATAAATAGAAAAAGGGTACAATTATTGGCAAGCTAGAATGTTCATCACAAGTCATCTAAAACATTGGGGTTGAATTTTTACTGTTAAGAAATGTTAACGTTTTTGGTATTCTTTTAGCATGGTATACATTAATGTCACTTGTTAATTTTTATGTTTCAGTGGAAACTTTGAATTTAATTGAAAAAAGACAAATGCAGTCTCGTGAATTATTATATTGAACTATTAACAAAACTCGGCAGTGTTACTGTATATAGAGTGATTTCTAATGAATGCTCGAAGCATCTTTTTGCCGTTGAATGACACTTCCAGTCTTCCAGTGGTGTAATTGTGACGACTAGTGGCCAGAGATGTAGCTACAGGGGCACAATGACACGTTCCCAAAACGAATCACGATAAAGGAGAAGAAAATAACAGAAGAGATAGAAGAAATGGAAGAATATAATATAACACAATCACCCCCACACACTACCAATGATCACTGACCTTGTTGATTTGCATTACATCCATCTAAAGATACATCCCCCTATGGCACCAGTGTCCCTGTGGCATATACCCACTACGCTACTGTTCATGGTATGTTTCATTCAACTTAATAGCTGATTTGATTCTGCTCTTTTACTGTAATTTCTTGTATATAATGATAATCCAAAATTGGGAATAATATTTCCATAAATTAATTTATTTTTAATTGATTTAAAGCTTCGATTTTGAGAAGAAGTTCATGATGGCCTGTGCGCATTCGTCTGATGACCATCTGTCGACGAGAAGATCGCACTCGGCTCGATTCACCTTATAAAGCAGCTCTCTCTCTGTCTCCCGAATTAGATTCTTGGCAAGTCGCAAAGCCTTAGAGGACCAGCGAATATATTAGAAAGGAAAGAGAGAATATGGATTTGTAATGGTCTCTCATTTTCCAATATGAAAGAAGAGAAGGAGAACTCCAGAGAGTGGGATATATATTGTAATTTAAGGTATGAAAATATTTCTAACATTTCTTTTATGGTTTTTACATTTGAAATCGAACTTTTATTGGAACTTAAATCTCGTTTTCCTTTTTAATGGGCACTTCATGAAAATAGTTCTGAAACAACATTGATAATGAATTTAATATGTATTAAAACATATAAACATATCAGTGGAAAATTACATGATTTTATCTATTACGAAGATTTTGATATAAAGCTTGAAAATTTGCGGTATTGTTAAGTGTAATTACATACAATATAAAGAATCAGTATGAATGACAGTTACTAGGGCAAAAATTATCAGAGAATCCTCAAAAACTTCCAATAGAGTACCCCCCCCCCCATTTTTTTTACACTTCACCTCTCTATAGAGACATACTTCATTGTTAGAGAATATAGAATAACAGCGTAAAGTTGAAAAAGTAAACCTTTATTATTCTCACGCTTCGTTCGGTATTCTATCTTCGAATGTTACAGGATGAACGAAATTTCACGCTTACATTCCTGGGTAGCTGTGCGTACTCTCTGATCTTCTTCTCCACCGTCTCCTTAAACTGAGCATCCGGGATGACCTCTGTTACCAGACCACGATGAAAGGCCTCCTGTGCGTTTAGCTTCCTACCGAACAACAGAAACTCATTTGCCTGTAAAATAATCGTGGTTAAAATATTTCAAGTAGCAGGAAATAAACAATGTGCAAAACTGTATTTTATCTTCCCAATCACTTGTCTTTCTTTAAAGAGTCGGTGAGAGACTAATATCCTTTGGTAATCACAACTCTATATTTGCAACTCTCCACCCAGGTGTTAAATGGGTACCTGCAGTAGGAAGGAATTCCTTGATTGGTGTGAACGCCGAATCGGTAGCATATAGCTCGCGGAGCTCTGGTAATATTGGGGTGTCTTAAATGCATCCTGCGTGGTAGATATGAGAGATATATTAGAAGTATTTCAGGATTATTTAGCCTATGTGTATCTCTCAATTCACTACCCAGTACCCACCTCTCCATTTATCTCCCTTTTCCTAACTTTCTTTTTATCCTTATCCATACAGACGAGCACATGCAATTGAGAAAATTCCATGAAAACTTTTACATAAATGGAAAAAAAGAAAGTATAAGTCGGCCTCATGGCGATTAAAGCCCACCGGACACTGTAGATCGACTACGATCCGATTTTGGAAATAATTCGCAATAGCATTATAATTATAGGCATTTTAACAAGTAAAAGCTACCTGATTCGGGTTCTGAACAATAATATGGTACTCATCATAGGAATTTGGTGCAATGTCGGCCTTATATCCGGAATAAGGGCCAAATCAGTTTCAAATCGTAGACAATCGTAGGACTCTCTGACGTCACTACGATCCGGAGCCGATTTGGCCTTTCCTCCGACTAGAATGCTCGCAATAGGCCGTATTTTCGATTTTACTATCTATGTAGCTATTTAGAACTTCAGTCGAACATATTGTATGCGTTTAATTGTTAATATCTATAGTGCTATAACATTTTCTTTCAAAATCAGATCGTAAACGGATCGTATAGCGTGCGTTGGGCTTTAGACCTTAAAAGCATCGTCCATAACTTTTTCTCACCTTCGCTGCACCCATCATCTTTGGGAACGTGTAAGAAGAGCATCCTTCTGGACTTTGACCAAGAGCTGCAAACGGGGTGCTAAACTTTGCCTGTAAGAACAAATATTAATGGGGAGTTATAATTTTCTTAAGTAATCATTAACTGTCTTCAGCGCACAGCTCATTTCAAAGAATTAATATTTCCAGGCCTGGAAGATATGGCAACGATAATAATTTTATAATTAAATGACTTATTTGAAATCTTGACCATTTCAAAAACTAGGAAGGAAAAGAATTCGGAGTTTACATCCAGTGATTTGTCTTATGACACTTAAGACTTAAAACAATGCCAACTTGCAGTAGATCACATTTAGCTAAAATAGTTGCAAATTGGCACACTAAATGGAAAATTTCTTTTCTTGAAACTAACAACAATTCGTCATAATTGACGATTAATTGATAGTTCGTAAAAAGGGGCTAGCTTATTCGCGCCCCAATTTTGGTACATATACAAGCTTACTCTGTCAGAAGCATAGACAACATCCATCAGACCCAGTGTAGTTACAGCAATACCAATGGCAGGTCCGTTGACTGCTGCAATCAAAGGCTTCGGGAAATCGATGAAGGTATTCACAAATTTTCTGTTAAGGAGAAGCCAGAGAAGGAGGCTTGTAGTTCAGAACACATACACATGAACTGTAAAGTAATATGCCTTGATAATTAATCTGCAGAGAGCTAGAAGCACACTAACTCTATACAAAATGATGTGAGTTAATACCCTTCTGGCGCTCAACAGACATATTATATTTATAGATTATAATTATAATTTTTGATACGTCAGTATACTGACGTGTTTCGATTGCAGAGGTTATTACAAGCGAGTCAAGCTCTCTTCGTGTTTTGGCGAAATGGATGTAAAAATGGCATTTTCTAAGTTCCTAAAAAGAACTTTTGATTTTTCAAATTTGCTCTATGACTTTACTCTCGATTGATGCCCAATAATTTAACCACAGGAAACGGCTTCGAAACTGTTCAATAGTACCTTGAAGATTTTGTTTTACGCTTATTAAAACTGTTTACTTCCCCTACCTTGTTCTTTAGTTGTTTCGAGCAAGGTGAAACAAACATATATAAAAAATTATATGACTCGAAAAGTTGGTGTATTTAAACTGTATACTCACTCTAATTGAAAACCCTGTTGTTTCGTTGTCTCTTCCAAATTAGTCGTGTCCACGCTCATAAAATTGCCCAAATCATTCCCACTGCAGTAATAATCTCCAGCACCTTTAGATAATTATGAGATATTTCGTAACTCTTTAAAAACTGGACATTGTACACGTACTGTTATAATTTATCAATCCTATCTATTAAACAAAAGGGATAGAAAATAGATAAAATATAATAACTCTTGTAGAAATGAACAAAATATGACTAAACTAGTGACCAACTAGCCTACCATTCTCAATCGACTTTGGTCGCTGAAGGAGGGAGACGGGAGTGGGGACTAGGAGGTCGAGGAGAAAGATGACCAGGGCCCTGTAACATAAAGCTTGAAGTTGAACTTACGATTGATTTTTACAATTGATTGTACATTGTAATAATAATAATATTCCGTTCTTGTATAGCGCATAACACGTTATGATACATACGTCTCTATGCGCTTCCAAAGGGTTTGGATATTATTACCCTGTCAATGGGATTGATCGTAAAAATCAATCGTACGATCAATCTAAAGCTTTATGTTACACGACCCAGATGACGGGATGACGGAGGTGGCGGCGGTGGTGGTGGTGATGGCGGTAATAGGTGGGAAAGGAAGTTTATAATAATTTTCTAACAATTGTTAATTGTTTTGGTTAATTTTTGAAAATCAAAATCCCAAATAACTTTTTAAAAAATCTTTGACGTCAAAATAATAATGGGGAAAAACTACGATTCTCCTCCATTCATTTCCTCATAAAATTGGTATTCACGTCTAACGTAGACGGTTGGCGGGCCTATTTCTTTAATCTTCATTCTTCCATCACAACGATCTCAAGTTAATTTATTCCTGTTCTTAGGTCCCCTCTAAACCCATTTGGAAATCAACAGCAACACAAAAGGCCCATACTTAAAGTTGATTTTTATCATTTTGGTACATTGGAACAAGTAAAGGCAGATAAAAATTGGAAGCAATATCAATCGCAATCATGACAATATCTTATATCAACTTGTTTTATTGGTTGGCTCATACAGAGTGTAGTCACTTGTATGGCAAACATAATTTCATGAATATCAAAATAATGAAGCAGTAGTATTTCTAAAATCCATTTGCCTCATAATTATCATAATCATATTTAAATGTCAAAGTTGAGGTATCAAAGTGTTTATTCTTCACATCTAACCTGTTATTACGGCAATTATTACATTGTCATCCTCCCCTGCTGATTTCAGTGCATCTTGTAATTCTACATACATCTGTGAAGAAACGTGCAGTGTGGTTAAAGTGGAAAATTTCAGCTTTTAACCAATAATTAAATAAATAAATATGAACAGATTTACAAGAATTATCGATGTAGACCATGTATTCTTTCGAACAGTCTTGATATGACATACACAAAAAATTGCACAAAGAACCATCTTGAAAACCGTGACTTTAAATAACTAACGTGATGATACAGAACAAGAAAGGAGAGGGAATAAGTAAAGTAAAGAGATGCCAACGACTGCATTAAACATACATTCAACTGTGGGTGAGGGAAATTATCAAAAAAGTCTTATTGATTACGGAAAATTAAAATATGAGTTCAAGTTCATCGACAGGCAAACTGTTTAACCTGTCCAATTTTTTTGATACCTAGGAAAGGTGACAGCTGGCAGGGCTCACATTTCTATTTAAACATAATTATCTCAAGTAACTTTTATTAAATTTAGGATATTTATATTATGAAATGGAGACAGATTTTTTCTTCAAAATTTACTCTAAGCTTAGTAAAGAAAAGTTTGGTTTCGTTCAGTCCTGTGTAGGTTATGAGAGAAGTCTAAGCAGACGTCCTGCCACTAAAGCATTTTCCTTTGCTTATTCATTTCATTTCTTTTAGTTTATCCTGTCGTGCTTTACCCCTCTCGTCTACCCCTCCTCACCCCCCCCCCCCCATCATCCCCCCCCCCTCTCTCTCCTTTTCTCGCTCTCTTTCTCATTCTCTCTCTCTCACACACACACACACACACACACACACACACACTTTCTCTCTCTTTCTCTTTTTCTGTTTCTTTTCCCTTTTTCTCACCCCATCTCTCTTCCCCTCTCTCTGCATTTCCCCTATTCTCTCTATAATATTTTATACAGATAATCCCTGTCTCTAACCTCTAGAGTAAGAGCATTTTTCTTCTTTGGTCTGTTGAGTGTGATTTTTGCTATTCCGTTCTCCACGGTATACTTGAGACCTTTAAAGGTTTTTCCTGCCAGATCGTTCTTCAGTTTTCCTCCATCCTGAAAAAGACAAATACATGGGAGCAAGAACGTATGAAGAACATAGTTTGAATATGAATTCTGTTCTCGTTTGATTATAACTGGATTAATGAAAACAGTAGAAAATAGACCGCTTCTGTAATGTATACTAATTTATGCACATAATTATCTGAGCACCTAGTGACGAGCTATTCCATGAACCTGCATTTTATAAATGAGCCTCAATGCATGGAATCCAGTTTGCATAAATGATTTGTTGCTATGTCCGGCAAGATTCCGGCAAGCTTTCAAGTTGTCAAGAACATTCTTTGTTTGAAAGGTATCCATAAACTTTGCATACATTACCGAAGCGACTCTCTCTGCATACAACATTCAAATTGCTCGGCATCTTCATAAAACAACCGAGAAGAAATTCAAGGGAGAAGGTGACTATCCCTCACCCTAGAGTGGCCCTTTCATGATCCTATGAAATGATTAAGAGTAAGAAAGAACATCGAACCCTGGATGCTGTTGCTAAGCATGTGAACGTACCTGTGCCATGGTTTCTAGAACGTTCTATGGCGTCTATCCTTGTCCAGTGAATACATGTATATCAAAGGCGAAGAATATGGGAAATCTTGCTCTGTCTTGACCGCAGTTACCTTCAAGCTTGGAGAATGATGAAATATACCTATAATGTTCTTCGAATGGAACTTGTATGTCTAGAGAGTGTGCCAGTTAACAATACAGATGGACTCTGGGTCTAAAGTCGAATTTAGCAAAGGCTGGTAGACCAAGGTCTAGGTTTTTGCTTTGTTAAACATAATCCAGCATCTGGATTATTTCAATGCAGACTTTGGCGTTTCCCTTTGCAAAGTGGATGAATGCTTTCTATATGGGAAAGTTATTCTTGTTTGCATAATTAAAGACGATTTTTTTTTTCAATCCGATGATGAATCAATCAATCAAACATTGTCAAACTTTCAATCAACCACTTACTCAATGACGCAGATAAACGGGACAGCAAATGGAATAAGATAATTATAAGTGAACTCACTCTTTATCTTTATTATGAACTACTAAGGGAAATACCAAAACATTGTTACCGATAGGAATAACTTTAAATTACTTCCAAATAATTGTTACATCCAATTATTAACTGCACGTGCGCGCTAGCAATAACTAACCAATGATCAAATACTGTTGGGCTAAATTAGTCCAAAGGTCATTAGATTATCTCCGCTACGGAGTCACGAGTGTGAGGTATCAAAGTACAGCAACAATAGTTTATTGGCAAGGATCGAGAATAGTGTTGAGTAGGATGTATTTTCCATAGAAATTGCCCAGTATAAATTTACAATTATTATTATTAAATTTGCAATTATTATATTGCAGAAAATCAATTATTTTCTTTAAATTACAGTTTTTCCTTTGTTGCTCCGTTTTTCATTTTGTGGAATCATTCGCGCCCAATTTCTCTATAACCAGATTATTATAGCTTTAGGAACGATAAGGAGAAAATATGGTGTGATCATTTCATCTTTTGGATGGACAAATGTTAAAAATATTGTTTCGTTGGATATTCGACGATTAAATATTGCAGCATTTCAAAAGCTTTGGAAGTTTGAGCGTGACAAGGGGGGACAAGGGGTCAAAACTAATATATTTTTTTTATTATGCTCATTTACTTACTTCAGGAGGATAATACTTATGTATTGATCAACTTTAAAGAAATAAATCCGACGATCCCCCTCCCCCCCCCCCCCCTTCAACCGTATATGGGTATTCGTTTCCAACCGTAACGATCGTTTGTTCTTTAACAGGACTTGATGAAGTTGACGTCCATACATGTCCTCTCATAGATCCTAGGTGTATCACCCGCGTCATATTTCAAATCTGTCAAATTGTCTTTATCACCCTTGCCCTCCCAATCCCTCATTCTGTCTATTAATTTATTCATTCATTTATCTCCGTGGTCCGGACAATTGCCCCCGGGGCAATCACCCCCGGAAAATTACCCCCCCCCCCCGGAATATTACCCCACGAAAGAAATTACGCCCCAAGGACAACCACCCCTCCTAGGACAACCACTCCCCAAGGACAATCTATCCCCCCCCCCCCCCCCCCGCCCCCGACAGCTACCCCCGAAAATTACTCCCCAAGGACTTCCCCCCGCTGAACATTATTATCCCACCCCCTCCAGGACAAGCACCCACCAAAAAAAACCCACAAAAAACAAACAAACAAACAAACACAAAATTACCCTGAATGACAACCACCCCGAGAAAAATTATCACCCTCCCCACCTTAATTCACACTCAAAGCTCTCGTATAATATGCCAAGTCTTTTGTTCACGTACAGGTAGTCTTCTAGAAGCTTTCATTGTGAGAAGACGAATGTTTCAAAACGATGGCGTACCGTTGATCGAATGACGTTTGGGGCATATGGATGTAGGGAGCTTTTTAATAACATTATCTCCAAAATTACAGTTTAGAGCATTCGAATTATTGCTTTTTTTATTTATTTTCCTCTATCTCGCTCTCAAGTTCATTTCAATATTTTCAAATTATTCAATTCGATAGGGGAGGGGGAATGAATGTTTCCCATTACCCCGTAATTTTGTCACTGCGAAACAATAAATTTCCTAAAGATTTAGCAATACATTGCGCGCAGATCTATGAGTGATTATATATGGTGATTATACGCGTTTTATAGCCCGTCTCCAAAAGAAAAGGGGGCCCAACAAAGAAAACAGGGTGTAAGTTTTCATTATTTATACATCCTCTGTAACTTTGCTAATCAACTGATCGTGTATTTTCCTTTGTATGATCTATTTCATGATCTTCCTCAAGATCCGTTTCATGTTGAATTAAGATATTATGTTTTCTGGTTCAGTAATTATTTCGCAATGAAATTTGCCTTCAAGACTTATTAGTATGTACGGTGCTTTAAAAAAGAGTAAATAATCTGCTTTCTGGTAGTATAATCTCATTTGATTTTGTAACTCTAGAGCAGGATTTTTAACCGGCGTGCAGGAAGATGATTTACGTTACATGAAATATTATTTTCGAAAAACGTTGATTTTGTAAATATCAAACACTGTTAGGGTATGTAATTTCATGAGGAAATAACATTTTAAAGATAATCAAGCGTCTTTCTTCCTGGTGGTAGTTGCGGGGGGGGGGGTATAATTGTCCTCGGGTGTAGTTGTCCAGGGGGATGGGGGTAATTGTCCTCGGGGGTTGGTTGTTCGGGGGGATTTTCCAGGGGGTAATTTTCCGGGGGTAATTGTCCTCGGGGAGTGTTGTCCATGGATGGTAATTTTCCGGGAGGTAATTTTCGGGGGGGGGGGGGGGGGTAGTTGTCCTTTGGGGTTATTTTCCAGGGGTAAATTTCCAGGGGGTAATTTTCCAGGGGGTAATTGTCCTTTGGGGTAGTTGTCCCTGGAGGGTTATTTTCCGGGGGTAATTTTCCAGTAGGTAATTGTCCTTGGGGGTAGTTTTCCGGGGGGTAATTTTCCGGGGGGTGATTGCCCCGGGGGTAATTGGTCCGAGCTGGCAAAGATATAACCACGATTTTTTCCGTCTGGTTGCACATACAATTACGTTTCATTCAGTAATATATATATTTTATTATATAAAATGGTTTATAATAAAACTTATTTAAGTAGGCTACTTTTATCGACTTAAAAAACGATAAAAGTTAGTCCAAATAAGCTGTATACATCTAATTCCACCATATTGTTAAATGTTTAATTTGATTGATAACCTGTAATTTATTCTCGTCATACATACTGAAACTAACATGGTGATTACTTCTACACAGAGAACTATACTGAAATTACACGAAGGAAAGACAATGATGAATTTATATACCAGTCTGTGGAAAGATGCAGACAAGATATTGTTACTCAAGTCCAGACATCGATATTGTTATTACCGACCTTCGATTGCATTTTTGTCTAATTGACAATAAGTATTAAAGGCAAGAACGCTTAATGAACTTTTTAAGACTAAGTAAGCCTGTAATTAGAAAGTAATTAATAAATTTAAGATAAAACAATACCATTCACTGTTATATTGGAGTATAACTCATTTAGTTAGCTGACAAGAAGATAATTCATAGAAAAAAGATTTTGACAGTTGTCTATATTGCATATTTGAACGATGGTGTGACTGGTATGAAACAAAATTTATGAAAACCTTCTTTCATTATAATGACTTTAAATGTATACAGTGCTAACATGTATTATCAAACTGTCCGAAAATGTAATTGTTAACAAGGTAAAGGGAAGTAATGAATTAAACTGCACACATTAAACAAATAAAGTGAGTGACGCATAGACGTGATAATATAGTTCTTATATTTCTACATTCCGTACGGAAGATTGCAATATTTTTTTATTTTTGCTTTTCTTTCATTTATCCTTTTTTCATTATCACTACTCTCTAAACAACTGATATTGAACATTATTCGTTAATCTTTATATATAATTGTGAGAAATGAAAATGAGAGAATAATGGCTGCGTAGCTTAAATCAAAGTTCCCCAGAGCTGTCCTCCCGTTTTGATTTTCTTTTTAATTTTCATGAGAGTTGCCAAAGCTGTTGCATATGTTATTTCGTTACACTTGTATATTTATTATATACATACATACACAAGAAGCTTTATTTGATGAGGAAATGCTTAGTCTAATGAAAGAACCTTATAAAATAAGGAAGATTTATCTGTATGCAGTGGCTACTGGCTTTCGAAAATTCGTTGTAAATTAAAATCACATTTTTGATAAAGTCATTTAAATATGGGAGTGAGACGTGGTGGGTAGTTTCATTTTGTCGCTCTCCCTCTTCAAAGCGAGTTCATTTAGGCCCGGGACAGTCAAAGTGAAGTTCCCCCGCAGGTAAGTAAACATCTGACCAAAGGACTGGAAGATGGGATCCAGCGAGGACCTGACCATACCCCTGGCGAGAACCTCAACGATCCTACAAGCCTGAAGGATAACCTTAAGAGCGGGGTTGACAAGCCAGACCAGCGTGAAGTTCATCGTAGCGAAGACCAAACCCCAAGCAATACCCAGGATGGGGCCAAGGAGGGCGGAGAGAAGGATGTAAAAGCCCCTCTGTTTGGAAATAAAGGGATGTCATAACGCTTTATATATCGCATGGACCTTTTCGTAGCGAGTTTAATGAATTACCGGATGATATGCACGTGCTATTTGAAAATCTGTGCTGTAGAATATCCTATTTACCCATTTCCTGCAACATAATAAACACTACTCGTAAATTAATTATCAATAAGATCAGCAGAATTTACATTAAGTGAGCATTGATAACAATATTATGGCAGAGTTACAGCCAATTCTAAGTTGTGAAAATGCAATGTTAATCAAAGAAAGATTATACGGCCTTTTGTCACAATTACGGATGCTGTTAATAATGTTTTCCATGCTTCTGTGATACTGAGATATGACAGTTATCGATATTACAAATCAAATAAAATTACAAGAGCATTGAATGATTCTTTAACATAAAACAACACAGTCCTTCATTATGTCAGTATGTAAAAAGGGTAAGGTAGAATTCAATCATAAATCGTATAAAAGTATGCACAATGTAAAACAATTTTGATAGAATGTTCAATTTTCTCCCTCTGTTTCAATAACAGTAACTATCCACTTACCGATGTCCAATTGAAGATGAGCTTGTTGTAATTCCAGACCACACTGACATTTTCTGAACCACGTGGCTCCTGAAAGGTTTCCTCAAAATCAACCTGAGGTAGAGCATCAATAATTTGAATAAAGTTCGATAAGATGTATCACTTCTTTTTCTATGTAACACATGTAATTACAATCGTTTTCAGGATTTGATACCAAACTTGCAAATTTTCAATCTTATGAATAGAAAAAAGCAAAATAAATCTGTTCCTTCAAGTTTTCTTGAACCCATTTTGCTTGTCCTATGTCCTTTCTCAGTGACCAGAGGCGGCGCGCCCGGAGGGGTGGGGGCAGGGGGAGGGCACAGTGCCCCCACTTTTTCAAGTACCCCAAAGGTGCCCTTTTTATTTCTGAAAAATGCCCCTTTCTCTCTGATAAGTGCCCTTTTTATACAACTTAAAGTGCCCCTTTTCCTTTCTAATAAGTGCCCTTTCCCCTTCTGAGAAGTGCCTTTTTTTCTCCTGCTGATAATAAGTGCCCCTTTTCAAATCTGATAATGACTTCCTTATCTCTCTAATAATTGCCCTTTGCTCCTTCTGATAAGTGCAGTTTTACTTCTGATAGGTGCCCCCTTTTCTTTCTAATAAGTGTCTTTCCATCTTCTGAAAATTAGTGCTCCTAATTTCTTTCTAATTTTTGCCCTGTTTTCCTTTGATAAGTACATTTTTACTTGTGATAGGTGCCCCTTTTCCCTTCTAATTAGTTCCAAATTTCCCTTCTGATAAGTGTCCTTTTTCAAATTTGATAAATGCCCCTTCTTTACTTCAGATAAGTGCCCGTTTTCCTATCTAATGTGTGCCATTTTCCTCTTCTCATGAGTGCCCCTCTTCACGTTTTAAAAGTGTCCCCATTCCTTCACTGATTAACGTCCTTTCCTCTTCTGATAAATGCAACTTTTACCTATATTTCCCAATGTTTCTTACAAAAAGAGCTATATCTAAATTCAAAGAATCGATGCGGCTTTATGTAGTAACAGGTACACATATTATCGAGGCAAGAGGGTCATACCCCCCCCCCCCAGTGCCCATTATTTACACCAAGAGGAATATTTTTTGAAAATCTCCCCAAAACTCGCTCGCTACGCTCGCTAGCTTTTATAGTATATTATATGTGAAATCTAGCAGATCGCATAAAGTATGTTGATATCGATGTAATCCTACAGAAAAAACGACAGGGTTTATGTACAAATTAAAAGATAATTCGACATCCCCCAATTAATATGTTGTTATCATTTTCATAATATCGTTATAAATGATGCTCAACCAAAGGGGTTCAGCATTAGAAAAAAGCCTTTAAAAAATTTTCTCGCTCGCTTCGCTCGCTCGCAAATAAATAATTGACCATCACACACAACTGCTAACTGGGGAAGCTGAAGCAGTGTCCAGAACCAAAATAAAAAGGAAGAAGATGATGCTTGATAATGTATTAATCATGTTAACTGGACTGTAGGGTAATACCAATGTCACAAAATGGTCCTTTTTTCGCTTTATGTTCACCCCTTGTGGATGCCCTTTGTTTGCTGGTGCCCCCCTCACTTTGAAAGATGCTCCACCGCCCCTGTCACTGACATTTATGTTGTGATCGAGTAATCAGATAGAAAATTGCTCGTTTTAAGCAACAAAGCTCATAGGCAATGAAGCAAGAACACAAACTATTTCATACAGCCGTATCTACATACAGAGCAATATCCAGAGAAAAAAATACATGTGTGTTCGGGAGGTATGCCAGTGTTGGATAAGCCATATCAGAGTAAGCAGGTGGGGTCTTGGTTTGAAAATTAAAAAGAAAAATGTTGGCTTGTCATTTTCCTGCAACAAGTGTAATAGTGTGGACTATGCGGGGTATTAATAGGCGTACGCCATGTCTTTTTTTTTTTTGCTTGATAAGCTATTGGTATAATACTGAAGCCTCCAGAAATTTGTTTAAGGCCTTATTTAGATGAACTGCGCCTTAAATTGCACACGTCAGAAAGCTTTGAAGAGGGAAAGTTGATTTACTCTCACCTTTACATGTGGCTTAATGGAGTACAAGTCCATGTCATCATACTTTGCTGTATGTGGTGCGCGTTCTAAAGCTCCATGACAACATGGTCTAGCTTCGGCCGGACCCTGACATCCAGAATTGTTGTTGTAGAGAGGATAATAGTGGCCGCCTTGAGATATCAAGTAAGTCGTAGCTGGACTACTGACCAAGTGCTCATTTTGTAGTTGATTGTCTTCCATAGTAGAGTTGATAGACATATAGCCGACACTGAATGTTTCTGCCAATAAAAAGAATGATTATAATTCGTCTGTTCTATGATAATGATTTAAAGCAAACCAAATTTCATTTTTGTCTATGTAGTGTTCCTTTGTCTGAAATATTGTCAATTTTTGTAAACATTCTTCTCCAATTAGTATATTACTGATAATATTTATACAATGACAAGTAACAAATGTTAAAAACCGGATTATACATACTGCTCTGCATGATTCTGTTAATAGTCAAATAAAACACAAATTTCGTGCATAGAAGAAACATTTAATAATCATGATAATAATTATTGGATTATTTTTGGTTTGATTCTAAAAGAATCAAAGTAATGAAATTTGCAGAATTAACTGCGACTTACCAAAAAATCTATGAACAAGATCAAAAGACGACACGACCCCCAGTACAATGGCGGTAATATCTCCAACCTCTCTCACATCAGCAAAGCGGATTTTGATAGCAATTTTATCACCGATCACAAGTGCAATTACGTCATAGGAATCATCCAGTTCCTACGCGGGGTAAGTGTAAGTCATTAACTATACTAGGCCTATATCACAAGTCATATCCGTTAGTTCAGTAAAAGCAGCAGATTAAAGTTAGAGAAAATATAATGAACAAATTGATATTTTTTTGGCAACTTGACATATATAAATATGATTATTAATTTTACAAGTCTAAAAATCAAATTACCCTATACAATAAGTCCATAAGACCCATTGTCTCAGTCGCTTTTAATAGATTTTATTGGACCCGTCTAAACAAGTATTTTGTTTGGACCTTGCAGGGAGATACTGATATGTAAATACACATTAACGTCACTCCGGGCAAAGTTCAATATTATGAAGGTTTAACACGGATCATATGACCTAATTAACATGTTCAATCCAATGGATACGATTTCTTTGTCATTCAGCATACAACCTTTTCAGTTAATATTAAATATTAAATGTAAACATTTATGAGGTACTCATCTTCTGCTCTATAGTCTCACAATAAAAGTCATGTTAGTTTTTGAAAATATTGTAAAATGTGGAATATGACATAAACTGAAACTGAAACTGAAACATCTTTTGTTTTATTCTGACGTCATTTATTCGCAAAATAACACATATGTGACATCCTCTCTCTCTTTCTCTCTCTCTCTACCCCTCTCCCATTTGTTTTCCTCTCACGTGATCTTTTTTAATCTTTCCACGTTTCTTTATTTCTTTTATAATTTGTCCAATTATCTCATCTGCCCCTCTCTCTCCCTCTCATTCGCACTGCTCATTCGTGATCTTTTTTTATTTCACTGTCCCATTATCTATTCTCTTTCTTCCCTATTTCCCTCTCATTTCCTCTCTCCATCTCTCCCTCTCACGCCCCTCTCTTTTTCTCTCTCTCTCTCTTTCACTGACACACAAGTCCATTTTTTCCTCTTGTCCCCCATTACCATCTCTCGCTCTTGCTATCTCCCTTCTCTCCTCGATTTCTCAATTTCTCACTCTCATCAGGATTTCTCTCGTTCACTCTTTCGTGCCTCTTCTTCCCACACCAGGATATTCTATTATATGGTATGTTGATATTATGTAATATAGTAATAATATATTATAAATATGTATTTTATGTAATGAAAAATAGCGATTACCAAAATTTTGTAAACAAATTATTGTTTATTTCATTGTCTTCGCATTGATAAGTTATTTCTACTATAGTACGTGCATCTATTTGTTTAGTCATTTAACTCATTTCACTATCCTTCTCCCTAATCCTTCTTCGTGTTAAAGGATAAGAATAAATATATTTAACAACAATAACATATTAAGTATACAATGTAAAAAACGATGATTAAAAACAAAAGAAAACAGTTCAAACAGCAACGTCCCTTTTACCTTAATTGATTGTATTTAAAAAAATCACTTGCCAGTCAAGGAAAAACAAAGCTAAAACGCATGCGTTCTTGATAATTATATATTCTGAATCAAATATGGATTGCATTTTGGGGATTGTTGTGAGAAAGATTGTAATACCAAACATTCGAAACATTGAGGTGATTATATAGATTCTAAAGTTCTGACGAAAATTAAAAAGATCTTGAGGGTATTAATTGAAATTAGTTTTATAAGTAAATATTTGTATAACCCTTATGCGTTATTGCCAAATGCGTAACATTGCATGCATAAGTAGTACTTTCTATGAAACTGATTAATGTCGAATGTGCTTAATGAACTTTGGAAAATCATACTGAAAGTGTAGCATCTGTATGATCATTAACTGCCATTTGAAAGTGTACTGGCAGAAATGGATCACTGTAATTAACACGGGTTACGCCAGTAACTTAGAAAAAAGGGAGGGGTCTTGGTGAAAGATTGATAGATTCGCTTTAGAAAAACATAATATTTCTCATTTGAAATACAACTGTTCATTGATAAAATTGTCAAAAAATTTTATGTGGACTTGCGTCTCTCATGAAAACTACAGTAGAGGGGTATCGCAAGGTGGTCAGAGTTCTCACAAACGTCACATGTAGATGTGAAAATTAATTTCAATAGTGTTAAACCACAATTGGTAGTGGTTAAGCCATTGCCTACGGGAACCGGGTCATCTCTGTATTAAGCCTATGTGAATTACAGAATTCAGGAGTCGTCGGGTTAAGCAGTTGAGTGTGAGGTGGTTGGCAGTGTGATGCTGTCCGTACCATTCGCTTTCTTCGAGACCACGCTCCCCAGGCCTGGCACGCTTAAGGTGAATTTCCCACGGAGGGAGGAGAACACCTGCCCAAAGGACTGGAAGATGGGATCCAACGAGGACCGAACTGTACCCCTGGTGAGTACCTCAACGATCCTGCAAGCCTGGAGGACGACCTTAAGAGCAGGGTTGACCACCCAGACAAGCGCGAAGTTCAAGACGGCGAAGACCAGACCCCAAGCGATACCCAGGATGGGGCCAAGCAGCCCAGAGAGAAATATGTAAAAGCCCCTCTGTTACAAATAAAACGATAGTCGTATTCAATTACTGATGCTCATGTATAGGTCTATAATGAAGATTGTCCTGAAATTCACTTCGAAAATTATGTTTAAAAAATCATAAGATAAATCCCTGTAACTTATTCCATAATATATTATGGAAATTGGCAAAGCATTTCAAGTCTGAATGATATAAAATGTTGTATACCCTATACGATATCGTGATTATATAAAATATTATGGCACTTTGTGACTGAAATTGACCCCCGTGATTGGTTTAAGCTGGAAATTCGAGTTTAACAAAGCGATAAACTTGACCGTTTATACCAAATTTTAACTTTTAGCTGCGAGGTATGCTTGACTTTATAAACCGATCTTACACTGTGATTACAGCGTAGTGTTAAACACGTTTTTCTATTCGAGAAGCTTTTATTTCGATAAAGTCTGAAACGATTATTGATTTGTAGAGATAAAGAAACTTTCATAATACAAAAAACAGGATAACATGTCATCAAATGATTAATTGAAGAAAGAACCTTCTCCCTTTGATATAATTATTTCTATACTCACCGATGTCCATGTATAAATGGCCCTGTTGTAATTCCAGACGATTTTAATGGTTTCTGAACCAAGTGGCTCCTGAAAGGTCTCCTCAAAATCAACCTGAAAGATTGTAACAATATTATCAAGATATAAGACTGCAAAAGTGTTGTATTTGATTTTAAATATTATATTCTTTTCGCTTACTTTTAAATTTCATAAACCAAGCATTTACAGGTGTATCTTGGTGCAGGCCCTATCTTCATTGTAATAACTCAGCGACATTTCTATGTTTCTTTTGCCTTTATTCCTTTATATTTCTTTTTTAACAAAACGCATTGGAAGCAGGGCTGGGATACAACTTTTATACTATTAAACAATCGAGGTCTGTTTAAAAAAAATTATATTTGAGGCGTAAAAATGACAAACATTGTAGGTGTCATAATAATGGGCCCAGATAACAAATGATAGATAAATTTTGATAATATAGCGCTTAATAAGAAATGACGTCTCTAATAAGGGCGCGATGGCTCAGTGGTAGAGCAGTGGTCTCGTAACTGGGAGGACCCGGGTTTGAAACCAAGTGGATGCGCTAGTGCCGTTTGGTAAGGAATTAATCCTCATTACCCCCACGGAGAGGACTTTAAGCCTTCGGTCCCCTGGTTGCTTACTTACAAGCATACACGTGCTTTCTTAGCAGACAGGTAAAATAAACAATCAAACAATCAAGCGCTTTACCGTTACTATTATTATGATCCCGGTTATAGGATTATAGGATTCTTTGACGCACACAGTGTGTACACCATCTCTACTCCCTGCAACAAGATATCTCCAAGAAGATCAGAGAAAAGAACGCATTTTTACAAACATTTGTTTTTCCATTTCAAATTATACATGTCTGTTTATTTGTTTTTGCAAGCAATATAATATTCCGTATGTTAATTGTTTGTCATTCATAAAATTCCTCCAGTTTTGTATGGAAGGTTTTGTTTCTTGAATTTTACATCGATACATAAAAAAATTGTACAAAGAATTACATAATTCAAAAACTGGTCAGAGATTTGACTCTGTTTACAGCCAAAATATTTTTTTTTTTCAAAATCCGTTAGCATATTTGCATTTTTTTCTTCTTGAAGAACGCTTCAATATTACACCACATGGCTGCAACAGCTTTACATTATTTTGAGGAACAAATGCGGAATCGAATCTGGTTGATCACAAAAGGCTGAAATATCATTATGTCGTTTGTTTATCTCGTTTACTCTCACCTTTACATTTGGCTTCAGGGAGTACAAATCCATTTCATCATATTTTGCCGTCTGTTGGGCGCGCTCAAATGCATTATGACAAGAGGGCCCAGCCCATGGCATTGTCCGACCCTGATAGCCATCATTGTTTGGTATCATATAACCTGTGGAAGCTGGGTTGGTCATCGGATGCTCACTTTGCAAGATATTTTTCTCCATAGTACAGTAGTAAAGTTGATAACTAGATTATAGACAGAGAACATGAGTTTCGCCATAGGACATAAAAAACAATTAAATTTGTTTACGAGTGTTTCCCATCTCTATAGTGATAGTGTTACTCTCTAGTCTCTGCTTATTTTCTGTTTATGATATTACTTATAACTTATTTTTTCTCTAAAACTAAATGAGCTTTGTTGCAATGTAAATCATACTACCACATTTTCCGTTCATTATACCATTGTGATTGAATTTATGCAAAGATTACTAAGACTTCGAAAATATATGTTCATAATATTTTGACAGCTTCGAAAGTGAAGGAAAGGTGACTTACCAAATTTGTAAACAAGAGGAGACAGGCTTGTGACGTTTCGAGTGATGAATTTTTCTCACTTCTTTCATATCAGTATCGCAGGTTTTATTATACAATCATTCTTATCACCTGATATCGACACAAGTCTATTTCCCGCAATGATAATAATGGAAGCTCCCAGATTCATTTTCCCCACCAAGATTACAGGCTAACACATCAGATGATATATAATTATCTGCATTTAAAAAATTGAGTTAGCTTAATGACAAACTAGGAACATTATACAGCCTACTCTTGACAACATCTTGATGCATGAAATTATGAAGGATTATTGTTTTACTCAGAATTGGAAAGCCGAGTACCCTCTGTGACAAAATGGATCACGCCCGTTATCTCAGTCTCCTAAATGCATGTTAATGGGGCAGGTCGAAAGCAATAAAGTTTTAAGCAGTGGTGATATCATGTTTTAAAAAGAGGGTGGGGTAGGAGCAAATTAAATCTTCCAACAAAACCGATGAGTAATTTCACAAGCAATCCACAAACTCGCTTAGTTTGTAGGGATATTTAATTGCCAAATTGAAAAAAAAAAGACGGGGGAAGGAAGAAAAGAGAGACAGGGGGGGGGGGGAGAAAAAGTGTGTGAGAGAGAGAGAGAGAAAGAAAGAGACAAAGAGAGAGAGAAAGAGAGAAAGAAAGAGAGAGAGAGAGAGAGAGAGGAAGAGAGAGAGAGAGAGAGAGGGGGGGGGGGGGGGGTGAAAGAGAGAACAATCACTGGCCCTCATCGTCACCTTTCCCAAAACTGGAATCGACCGGGGGAGGGGGTCTCTTTGACTGTGGAGATGCCCCATGGATCCGCCTTTGAGTGTATAGTGGAATGAACTAATAGACTTGATTGAAAGATCAAAGCTTAATCATGACAAAGACAGTAACATTCAAGAGGGAATTATTTGTTTGATTAATCGTACAATCATTTTTTATTTAGCAAATAAACCCTTAACCCTGTAAAATACAAAGTTCCTAGTACGTGTTTCATCAGGTTACTTCTGAATTTGATATAATGTTCAATAAATCACGAGTCACAAACAGTATTAAAGAACTAAGATGAAGAGACCGTCATTATTTTGATCTGTTAGAGGCAGGGAGGATCCAGGATTTTGTAGAACCGCTATGGGAAGTTATTACCATTTTTCATATGCCTTTTGGGTCGAAAATTTGGGGCACATTTTTGGGGATGGGTGCTTATTAAAGGTATGTCCCTTGAGTTTCAAGGGGAGAGGGCGGGGGGGGGGGGCATTAGCCGGTTATTATACAATGTACTACCTATATTGCCATATTAGGTTTGTTGTTATCATTTGAAGAAAAAAAATGAAAAAAAATCATATAATCAAATAAAATAAAATCAAATCAAAGGAATTCAGTCTTCCAAGGTCTTTCATGGCACCATGCTATATCCCATAGAAATTAAAGGGGGAGAGGGAGGACTGCTCAACCACATAAGCAATTTACATAGTTATGTATTCGATCAAACACTGAACTGGCAGGCAAATGCACCCGGGAAAGAGTTTTTGGGAAGGGGTTGTGCCCCCTATCCTTTTCTGGTTATATTCTGACATAATACAACTATGCTTGTGGGATTCATTAATTTTCCTCTGAAAACTCCAAAGCAGATTGAGATGCGAGTGAAGACGAGAGTAAGACCAATGCAGGGTATATCTTTCAACATCAACCCATTCTAGTTTTCAGAAGAAAAACAAACTAAGATCATTTTGATGAAATTTTATCTCATTATCAATAACAATTTAACTGCCTTTTCTTTTTTCCCTCTTTTTTTTTTTGGGGGGGGGGGGGGGGGGGGGGCGTGGGGGCCGGGGTAGCATTTGTCTTCAAGGTTTAGGACTAGGGCTAATATTATGTAACTGGTTTAACCTTCCTAATATCCTATTTTATATCATTGACTCCTTTTTCACAGCCTCCTTTTCATGAATATGAAATTTGTCAATGTTTGCTGGTAGCCAAGTTTTTATCTGTGGTGTCTTTATTTCTATCTCTAAACTCCATAGCATACCTTCACGTATCTCTCCCTCTCTTTTGTTCTTTCTCTCTCTTCCTCCCTCTCTTTCTGTTACCCTTCTTTCTCTCACTCTCTCTTTCTCTCTTCACCCTACCCTCTCGATTTCTCAGTTGAATAACCTCTCCCAGTATCTGAAGGGTTTGTACATTTTAATTTCAAATATAATACATGTACATGTACCTGCATATTCATTCATGCCATTATCTATCACTCTAAATTTAATGCAAAAATTATGACTGCCTTTTAATAGCATAAATCTTCAAACTTTACTTCAAATCAAAGTTATCACATATGAATAGTAATAACAAATCAAAAGTGAAAACCAAGATTGTATTACATCTTTATCCATGCTTTATTAAATTCATCAAATGCATAACACTTATAAAGGACAAACATATTATTACATTGAATATCTGCAAATCAATTAAAATAACATATTTGTTGCATGGAAACAATCAGTCATCTGAATCAAGTGATATGCATTCTCAAAATTTTCACTGAATAAGCAAAATAAATCAATCCCTATAAGAAACAATATAATCTCCAATAAACACCATAACCGAAGCATTGCTTATTTTTCTTTTTTTATATTGTATGTTAAAAAGATTCCTTAAAGACTTCAGTATGAAATGTTAAGCACAATTGCAGATTGCCCAAATTCTGCAATTCCAAATGATGGCTACTACATACTTTAATCTTTGGTTTTCCTACTAATGCACAATATTCAAATTCAGTCAATTAAGAGAAAATAGCAGAATACCAGGCTACATATATGGCCAACGTGCCTGTACCTAATCTTTCAAAATACAACAAACATTGCTTTTATCAAATGATCTAAAAAAAACAAAAACACCAGTTTTTAATAATCATTCCATCATTCCATACTTAAAAATATTGGAGTCAAGACAGATTTTCATCCAATATGATATAAGACTTTGAGATATCATATTCCCACACTTTAATATACTGGAGTCAAAAGGGGCCTGAGCTTTCGATCCTAGCAGAATCTTCGTCAGAGGCAAAAAGAAAAACATAAAAATCAAGACAAGCATATATATAGACTACAGACACAAAACAGTATACATGTAACAGGAACTGTAAGGAAGGGGCTGGGGACACAAAACAATGGACACAAAACAATGGTAACAAAAGGGGAGTGTGGGGAGTCAAAAGCAAGGAGTCAAGATTTACTCCATTGGCTCGCTTTTATTGGATAAGCAGTTTTCAGCAACTTGTTTTCCACTTAAATATACTGCTAGAAATTATAGTCGACATTCCACCATGAATACTAGACTTTAAGAATCTTTTTGAACAATATCTTTACCGTTAAATGCAAAGATAGATGAGCAAACAGAAACCAGAGCCTCTAGAAGCACCTCCAATGGGCAGACACTCACATGTGGTAGTATATAAGGCACAATGACCAACCCTATAGGGATCAGGAGATGGTCTAGTTGTAACGTCTACGGGCAGCCCTTTGTATTTGCCTACAAACAGACTCTGATCGGACCCAGGTTTGAATCTGTCACACCTTTCGAATGGCGACGTTAGAAGTTGCTCCCAGACGTAAATAATCATAATTATTTGATTGATACACGTCTGTCAAAACTCATTTACACATACCCACTTCTTCCCTAATTTTTTTTTCTTTTGCCATTTTTTTTTCATTGTTTTTTTATAATCATATTATACCTATTGAATTTTACACATAAGTAACATAACTAGGCCTTACATGCTATATAACATTTTAAGTTAGGGGCTTTCATGTATTTCATGGAAAAATCGAATAAATGAAATGATTCAGTTTCTTCCTTACTTGCATATGCTATTCAGTAATACCAGTCCCCTTTAAGTGCACTTTCAATGCTCTTTTTGTGCGTAACCTGTAATAGTGGGTGTGCGCACGCGCGTGTGTATTTGTACATTTTAGTGCAAGAAAATGCCTGCAATATATTATTTACACAACTGGTGTTCAATGTACATGACTGCATAGATCTTGCATTTTTCTGATATTGTAAATTGATTTAATAATGGAAGGATCATTAGCCTATAAAAGAATAACTAGGCAGTATTTTTTCTCACTTTTGGGAAAACCACAAAACAAATACAACAAATATTACAGGAAGGAATCATGAAAACATTTCAAAAATTATTCCTTTTCACTTTATTTACCCTGTAAAACATTCTAATACAGACATACAGCTAGATTTTTCTCTCTCTCTCCTCCTGATGTTTAGCAATTAGACATACAGTAGAACCTCATTATAACGAACTCCCTGGGACCAAGGAAATTACCTCTTTATATTGAAACCTTGTTATATCAAGGCTAAAAAAACAATAGAATACAAAGAAGTAGGACCGGCAAAATTCCCTTGTTATAACGAGAGTTTGTTATAACAGTGTTCTTTATGATGAGGTTCCACTGTAATGGTGCAGTCACACTTTCACATACAGCCTTGCCAAAAAAGGGACATTTGAAGTGTACCAATCACCTCAAAAAATAATTTGTGTACAGCTAGAATGTATAAAATTAACCTCAAAACACCTGAGCTTCTATGGGTAAACTGCTAAGGAGTATGAGGAAAATAAAGGATCCCCTCGCGCGGAACCAAACTAAGAGTTCGGTTCCGCGTGCGCCCATATTCTCTGCGAGTGAGTATGGGTGCGTCGCCTAGTCTCCTCACAAGTCGTCGTTATGTATATTGTGAGTGTGTTTCAACTAGTAATATCTCTTTATAGAATCAACATTTAAAGCTCATATTTTGAATTTAGTATAGCAATGTTGAACCTCTAACATACAGAGCAAAATATTTGTTGGTGATTAGTACACTTTATAAGGCTATTAATAAATGAGTTTGGGGACCATTAAATATGACCTGGGGAAGAAACATCAAATCTTTTGTGCTACAGATTAGAATCTATTTCAGCTGGAACAAAATGATAGGCCCTGCCCTACTCAATAAACCATATTTATACTGATGAAAAATAACATTATAAGGATATAAGCAGCACTTTAGAGCTTTGATTTTGAAAAGAAGTTCATAAGTGCTTGTGCGCATTCGTCTGATGTCCATCTGTCGACAAGAAGATCGCACTCGGCTCGGTTCACCTTGTAAAGCAGCTCTTTCTCCGTCTCCCTAATCAGATTCTTGGCAAGTCGCAAAGCCTACAGAGACAGGATGTATTAGAAATATAGTATCGTTACAAATTGGAATCATGTAATGTTGATTTGTTGTTGTTATTAAAAAATAAACGATGACTTCAATTGATTCACTTAATTCAGAAAATTCAAAAATGGGAAGTCTATACATTAATAACTCAAAAGATCAGCATACAGAAAAGCTGATAAAGCATAAGGAATTTATCCCTATGAATGAAAAAAGTTGCCCAATGTCTTTTGATCAAATGGTTTTCTCATTTTCTACTAATACTAGAGCCAACTTCTCACCAGAGTAGATTTTACCTTTAAATAATGTTAAAAATTTGTGATTATTCAAGTCACATTTTAGTAATATTAACTTGCACAAAGCAACACTTTAGAAAAAAAGGACAATTTTTCTCACAATTTTGACAAAAAGACACAGATTAATGCTTTTCTCCTTACATTTCTAGGAAGCTGAGCATACTCTTTGACTTTCTCCTCTACTGTCTCTCTGAACTGAGCATCAGGGATCACTTCTGTTACCAGACCACGATCAAAAGCCTCCTCAGCGTTCAGCTTCTTACCAAACAACAGGAACTCATTTGCCTGTTGGTGAGAGAGGAAGCAATATGTGACCGACGCCTCAAAACCTACAATAAGTCGCCAAAATTATTTTTTTTGTTTTATACATTTTCTGAAAATAGAGATTCTCAGCTTTTCAATGGTATATCAATTGCCTAGTTTACTCAATGATAACACCTTTAAATATCACATTTAGAATCAGTATGTAACCAGCAATCAATAACTCCTATTCAGAGAAAATGGCCATTTAAGTTCAGAACAAAAGAGTGCTAAACCTTCGCTCTCTGTGTGCGCCCTAGTAAAACTGGGTATTCAAATGGCCATAGCAACTGGTATGAAGGGATTATCAGATTAGGCTGAATTTTGGCAAGCTGCTCCAGGAGGACCTATTTATTACTCACTCCAAAAATCAATTTAATACTTTGAAATGAAAAGTATTACAAAAGCTCTCCAAACATTCATTAGCTCGACAGATGAAAAAAAAAGGAGTCATTTTAAAATGCCCCAAAAACATATTTCTAAGTCGAATTACGACTCACAAACTTGAGACATGATAGAATGATAATGAAACTACCCAATTCTATCAAAAACAGAAAATCGACTGATCCAAGCAAATTTTCTATTTTGGGCTGTTTGCTACGTTGTGGTCTGTGCGACTTATTGTAGGTTTTGAGGCGACGGGTCACATATGAGAGTGGGTCTAGTGGTCAGCTTTCTAGTCTTCCTATTGACCAACCAGAGTTCATACCTCTGTTTTGAATGGTAATGTTAAAGGGAAGCTTGAGTTCTGGGAAAGGTAAAAATAATTTTTGAGCTTTCTTATTCTGTTTTTGCTAGTTTGGAAGATTTTCATAGTAGATATGAACCCTGAAAAGGATTGCTCTTCAAATGCTCTCACATTCAAAATATGACAAGGAACAGCTGAAATGTTCGGGCCGTACATTTTGTGTAGTCCCATATAAACATTTGTGTGCAGTGCATGTGACTTTCAGCAGGACTGAGTCAATTTCTTTAATTCATTTTGGCGATTCCAAAACCTTACAACAATATAATCAACTTTTCCAAATTGCTTTTGCTTTTAGTTCCTTTCACAATTCAATCTCATGACCAAAACTCAACTTTACCTTTAAAGGGTGTTCCCAGAGGTACATAATCAGACCTGATTTAAGCATGTCTGTAATACCCATCTCAAACACAAGCAACATATGTTTTATAAGCAATATGACATCAACATTTCAACAACTGTCACTAAGTATGCAACACACATTACCTGATTTGGGCAAGTCCCAGGTGTGTCACACACGTTACCAAGTATTATGGAATCGTGAACATGTAGTGACATAAAAATACAATTTTAGTTGATATTTTGTCTGGTCCAAGCTCTGGTAGGGCTATCAGCTTGATACAATTATCAGATATACTAAAAATCTTATATGTGGTTGGTAACGTATGGGACAAAATAGCTTGGACATACCCATCTATATATATCTTCAATATCTAATGCAAACTTTGCAAATGTCACATCATATATTCACACAAAATCTGTGCAACCCAAAGCAAAAAAAAGTCACCTCTTCGTCTTAGGTCAGACTAAAATCAACATAAGAGAATTGCTGCGAGCAAAGATGAAGCCTGCCATCATTTCAAGAACCTTACCTTAGCTGCTCCCATCATTTTAGGGAATGTGTATGAAGAACAGCCCTCAGGACTCTGACCAAGAGCAGCAAAGGGTGTTTGGAAGGTTGCCTGTGAAAACATATGTAATGGTAGGAGATTGTAAAATGGACATACCAGTATTCAAGGAAATTCAAGGAATCAGAGAAAAGCAAGTGCAATGGAAATACGGGATCAACTGCTGTTATCATTCACCTGCTTCAGATTTGAAAGGCCGTGCATATTTAAGATGCATCCCAAATTACAAATACAAGCATCAATTTACTTCTTCACACCATTTTGCTAACTGTCCCTACTTTGATTCTTCACAAAACATTAGCATATACTAATTAATAATACACAGAAATCAAAGCAATGAAATATCAATTGTATTTAAGCAAATCCCAAAAGAGCTCCTGTAAACCATTTTTAAAATGGCAAGTAAGAGAACGAAAAAAGGACATATGAATCAAATTAGAGCAATCAGAAAAGGGCTATGACGTCCAAAGAAAATATGATCAACAACTGCTGAGCATTCGCCTATTGTAGATTTGTATCTAGCTATCTATGTCCCATAACTTGGAGGCCGTTGGGCCGACAATATGATGGATCTTGAGACAAAGGTTCTCCAAATCTTTCAGCTGTTCTAGTTAGCTGCTCAAGACATCTCTGTCCCCTGCTTTATATTCCTTTATGTTTAGATTTGTATAGCCATGCATGTATATGTATGATGCATACAAAATTTTAACTTTAAAACTTACGTTCAGTAGTTCACACTATATTCTTTTGCATTGTGCCCCTATTAAATGTGGCTATTCAAGATAAATTAGCTGATTAACATTATGTGACCCGACGCCTCAAAACCTACAATAAGTCGCCAAAATAATTTTTTTTGTTTTATACATTTTCTGAAAGTAGAGATTCTCAGCTTTCCAATGGTATATCACTTGCCTAGTTTACTCAATGATAACACCTTTAAATATCACATTTCGGATCAGTATGTAGCCAGCAATCAATAACTCCTATTAAGATAAAATGGTAATTAAACGTTCGGAACAAAAGAGTGCCAAACCTTTGCTCTCTGTGTGCGCCCAAGTAAAACTGGCCATAGCAACCGGTATGAAGGGATTATCAGATTAGGCTGAATTTTGGCACACTGCCCCTGGAGCACCTATTCATTACTCACTCCAAAAATCAATTTAATACCTTTAGAGGTAAAGTAGTAATTTGGCATTGAATGAAAGTATTACAAATTTCGGCGATTTCAATTTTTTAGCTCGACAGGTGAATAAAAGGAGTAATTTTAAAATGCCCCCAAAACATACTTCTAAGTCAAATTACGACTCACAAACTTGAGACATGATAGAATGATAATGAAACTACCCATTTCTATCAAAAACAGAAAATCGACTGACCCAAGCAAATTTACTATTTTGGGTTGTTTGCTACGTTGTGGTCCGTGCGACTTATTGTAGGTTTTGTGGCGGCGGGTCACATATGTAATACAATAGCATCAACCACAATAATGCTCAAAGTGTTAAGATTTGTAATAATATGATCTTGTAGAAAGTAAACTTCAATAGAATTAAGTCTAAAAATTACTTTTCCTAGTTATACAAGCCACAGACAAGACATTATATTCAAAAGTTCCCTGTTCCTATGTTGGTTCATAATATTCCTATATGTATTTATAATACATCTACTCATCACTATTTTCTATTATGGTTGCACTAGCCTGGTTTCAGAGGGAGACCTGCAGGTCATGGATATTAAGTACTTAAAGCCCTTTCCATATCAAGACAGCCAAGCTGATGCAGCCAGTGTTTCAATCAATTATTTTCTTTCGATGTATGTTGCCAAAAGAATAAATCAATCCAATACAGCGTTTATTCATAATTGATTTTTGGTCTTAACCACATGAAACTGGGGCTCACTTTATCTGAGGCATAGACGACGTCCATCAGCCCCAGGGTGGTTACCGAGATACCAACAGCTGGACCATTCACAGCACAAACCAAGGGCTTGGGGAAATCTATAAAGGCTTTAACAAATACTCTGCAAGAAGTTTACAAGCAAACAAAAATCACACTACTATTAACAATATTCCATTTTCTATAGTTCATATCACATTATGCTACGACGTCCTTTTTGTAAAAGAGGGGGCCGGAGCCGGAAAAGTACACAATTAAGGAGGCAATTTTTTTAAAGGTATGTATGCCAGTTGGGTTTCAAAAAGGGGGGAGGGAGGGAGGGGAGGCAGCCAATCTCTTCCCCCCCCCCCCGATCCGCCCTTGGCTTCTAAAGAGGTATGGAAATTATCAACCCAGTTTTAGATTTGGTAACTGTTATCAGCGTACAGTGCATTCCAAAGAATAATCCTGCAAGGGATCTACTTACTGCACCTGGGTCAAGTGTAGCAAAAGTAAATAAATGTCTTGCCAAAGGATGTTCGTGAAGTGGCAGGGACATGAACCCTATACCATATGTTCCACAGTCAAGAGACTTATTCACTATGAAACAACACATCTACCTGTATATACTACATAATGATTTTTTTTTTCCTTACATTATACGGTAACAAGTATATTTTAAAAAGTTTCTAAAGCTTTCCAAAATATTTTTAAAAAAAGATAAAGATCTTTTACTGAAGGCATGATTCAATAAGCCAGTTCATAACTACATGTGCATGTGCACGCGCACGCTGTCAAAGGGTGCTCACCATGATGCGTACACCAATGTGATTTTAGTTCTTAAAGGGAAATTCAACCTTAATAGCAAGTTACTTTGAAGGAAAGAGGAAATATCAGAGAAGCAGATTGGTGAAAGTTTGTACGAAATCGGACAAGCAATAAGAAAGTTATGAAGTTTTAAAAGTTGTAATCACTATACATATGCCGAAAGATTTGTTTACAAATTAAAAACTATACATATGGGAATTTCAAATTGGCCGAATAGGTAATGTCACTGTGATGTAGTTCTGGACAACTCCCCAATTAACTCCAACACACAAAATGACTAAAATGTCACTTTTTTCAAAATGTATTACTCAGTAGGATCTTTTTCTTCCATGAGGACCTATAACAATATGCTATCTCCAATATATTTCGAGTACTCCCCCGAGGGTAAAAGCGCCTCGAAGAAAACAGCAAATTAATGATATTTTTGTGTATGACAAACGGGAGAGTTGTCCACAAAAATGTCACAATCGACTCACCAAATCGTTAATTTGAGATTTGCATAGATGTAGTGATCTCATTTTTTATACATCCATAACTTTCTTAGTCCTTGTCCGATTTCTTTTAAACCTTCACCATCCTGTTTTTCGTATTTTTCTGCTTTCGCACAAATCATCTTATTATCAAGGTTGGGTTGCCCTTTAAACAAGTAACATATCCACCAGAACAGATGTGCCTGCACGTACAAATAGGGGGAATTTGTACCATCTGCTAATAACAAACTGGCTTATTTATTGCCATTATTATACATAAATTCAATAAATAAGTATTATAATGAATTTCATTATTCAAATGTCTTTCAAAATTCAAATGATGTGTCTTACTCCAGTAGGTCGCCTGCTTTCTTGGATTCTTCATGTAACACACTTGGGTCAATGCTCATGAAATTGTTGAGGTCATTTCCACTGCAGTAAAAATCACCCGCACCTACATGTGCATGTAGGAAACACAAGTGTGAAAATTGTTACATACATACATACATACATGTAACAGCAGTGAACAGATTAACACATTTATTAAACTCATTTTCGAACTTGACCTGCACCTTTAAGGTGTACTTGTGGTATGGATTTGGTGATTCTACCTCAAATCCACAGAAAGTTATTGTCATTACAGTCCTTTTTGCAGAAAGTTCACTGACCTTTTGACCTCTGACCTTGGTCATATGTGACCTGGCACCACAAAACCACCAAAAAGTCCCAAAATATAATTTTTCTGATTTTATCATATATGGATAGAACAAAGTCTCAGCTTTAAAATGATATATGACTCATTATAATTGAAACTTTCGAACCCTTTTAATTCAGCGAATGAAAGGAGCTTGTAAGAGATGTTTGCTGTTATTAAATAGGGAGGAAATGAGCTCTAAAGTTAGGGCCTATTCAAGCGTGCGGAGTAAGAAAATGAGAGAGAAAGTCGATATAGCACCCACTATGTTTGAATTGTCGGATTAGGTTGATATATTGTAGGAGTGTTAAACATAGTTTATTCATTCTATTGCCAAGACTTCAAATTGTGAACTTGAGTCATTTGAAAGTTATTATGATGCAAATGAGTGTTCTAATGGGAGATTAAGTGCACCTCAGTGGCACAAGACAATGCCTATTCACTCCATTGGGGTGTCTTTCTTTGTTCCCTGTTACATAATACTGGTTTGTTACCTGTGTAGTCCTTCTGTTATCATACACTGAACTTGTAATTTAACCTATAATTAGCTTAAATAGAACCTACTCTTTTTCTTGTTCACATTGATTAACCCATATGCAATTTGTTTTACATAGAATTTAGAACTCTTTCCTTGCTCACATGAATAAACTTGATCATTCGTTAGCAACAAAATCCTTTTTCAGACTCTGTTTCGTCATCGAAATTGCTTTCACAGCTATTGATGAACTGTAATATCAGTATGATGAGATTACTGAGAATTTATTCTTTCTATGAGTATGAAAATCATTAGGGAAAAGGTAATTTAAGGCCCGTGAGATTGCAGTGATTTTACGAGGGTAAGCAGTACCGATTAAAAAAAAATCATACGGGAAGGCGAAGAATTAGGAAGAAACCGAAGCTGTGCCTAAAACACTGGTCTAGAAAAACTGTTAAAAACTCATCTTCTACTGTGTTTTAAGCTTCCAGATTTTGATATAAGGTACAGAAAAAAGTATGATTTTCAGAAAAACCAAAAGTCCGAAAATAAAATTTTCCAACCCAAATTTCCATTTCAGCTGTTTACACAAAATCATGGGTTGCGACTTTTTGGTGGTTTTGTGGTGCCGGGGCACATATTCGACTTGCTTTCAAACTTGACCTGCGCCTTTAAGAGATTAAATTTGGTGATTCTACCTCAAATCCATAGAAAGTTATTGTGATATTAAAGTGCTTTTTGCAGAAAGTTCATTGACCATTTGACCCTTAACCTTGGTCAGATTTGACTCATTTTCGCACTTGACCTGTGTCTTTAAGAGATGTAGTTGTGGTATGAATTTGGTGACTCTACCTCAAATCCATAGAAAGTTACTGTGATTCGATGACGCCAACGCCTACACTGGAAAAAGTGGCACTTTAGTCTCGCTCCACTACTCAGGCGAGACAAAAATAGGGGCTTAAAAAAAAAAACGTCCATTGCCGTGCAATGCGAATGTATCCCCCGGCACTGGCAGCGATTCGAAGGAGGGACAAAGAACCTCCCCCCTCTCCTCCCTAAAGCAAAAGGATGCCGTAGAGATTGCCGCCAGTGGCCCGCACTATTGTCAACACTACGAGCAGCATCACCAAAACAATGTGTGTAGATTAGAGTATAATGCATCTCTATAGAAAATTTGAAAGAAATCTGTCAAGAAATGTGACCTGCAGAGTGCGCACAAGATATCCACATAAATATGACCTTTGACCCTATGAAAGAAGGAACACTGGGGGCAGCATCACCAAAAACTGTAGAAGTCTAGAGTAATCTATGATGGACCTCCATACAAAATCTGAAAGAAATCAGTCAACAAATGTGTCCTCCAGAATGCATGCAAGACAGCAACCAAAATATGACATTTGACCCTATGAAGAGGAACACTGGGGGCAGCATCAGCAAACACTATAGATGTCTAGATTACACTAAGACACACCTCCATGTAAAATTTGAAAGAAATCCGTCAAGAAATGGTGGCAGCATCACCAAAAACTATAGGTTTTTAGATTACACCTTTGTAAGAGAGATTGTTCCAAATCCTTTAAATCTAACCTGTGATTACAGCAAGGACTACACTGTCATCCTCCCCTGCAGTTTTTAGAGCAGATGCCCATTCAGTGTACATCTGCAAACAAAATAATTCATGAGGATAATAAGAAGATAAAGAAAATTCCTACATTCACTACTTTATATAATGACTAGCTCTATCCATTCCTAATTATGATTGGTATGCACAATTCTTTACATCTAATTATTAATCAATATCAAATCATGAAACCAATTTAACTAGATGAATTCTAAACTTATGCCTCCGCATTTGCCAGACCAGAAATATATCGCAAATTCATGCTGATTTGTATTTAAATTTTGATCGAACCAGAATAAAAAGCCTCTAATAATGTTAATTGACCTCTTTGACATTTGACCTTATGCCTTATAACCCCCAAACCTGATCAGTTTATCTCCTCTTAGTCATAAATACGAAATAGTTGATATAACAACGGTAAAAAAAATCATGAATTTCAGTGTATAATGACCTCTATGATCTTTGACCTACATATCCCCAAATCTAATCAGATCATCTTTCTATGGTGATACATACTCGTACCAAGTTTGAAGTTCATACCTCAAATGGTTCGAGTAATCGCGAGAATGAGGCTAACACCTGAAATTTCAGAAATTGGCCTCTGTGACCTTGATCTTTGACCTACGTACCCCAAAATCTAATCAGATCGTCTTCCTATGGTGATACATACTAGCACCAAGTTTAAAGTTCATACCTCATGTGCTTCCTGAGTTATCGCTAGAACAAGAAAGCAGGATGGACAAGATGTTACAAGAAAGTTTTGATGAGATCAGATTAATCTTTCTTTACTTCCCTTCCTCCATCTACTATCTCTCGCCTTACAAATCAACAAGTTTGCTTACAACTGTAGTTATAGCATTTTTCTTGTTAGGCCTATTGAGTGTGATGGTCGCTACTCCATTGTCCACAGTGTACTGTAGCCCAGTGAAGGATAGCGTGCCTTCTGATGAAGCTGATGGCTCCACTTCACCACCTTCTTGTCCAGCCAGATCATCTACAATGCCTACATATTTTTCTTTTGCTTGGTCCTGAGAATGAGAAAGACAGATTCTATTGTCAGTTCAGTGACATACTCCACAGTTTATGGTTTGATTTATAGTCATAACATCACGTACAGTGTTTATCATACATGTATATCGGCAGAATGAAACATTTTTTCCCCCAACAAACTAAACCCAACTTGGCTGCTTTTACCAGATATCATTTCATGCTAACATTTTTCTGAAAAAGTTGCTGTAAATTCTACACATTGGCAGCACGGTGGCAGCACGGTGGAAGCACAGTTGGCATCAAGTTGTGGTATAGTAGTTTATTCACTGACTTTCAATGGTGAAGTAGAGAATTTGATTCCAAATCCTGCACTAACATCCTGTAGCATTAATCTAAAAATGCCACTCTTAACCCTGACGTGAATGGGTAAATGACGTTATTGCGCATTGGATATTAGGGGCTCTGCTATGCCCACGGTGAAAATATTGGAGCAGCTGGAGCATCTATGAGTGCTACCCAAGAAGCCATATAAGAAGTGTATATATATATGCAACTTCAAAGAAAGCACTACAAAAGCCATTGGCACTATTTTAAGTTACAAAGCATACTTACCTGTGTCATATCGCCCAGAGAATTCCAAGCTGTCCACTTAGCCTTGCCAACAAAATCCAGTGCACCTGGTTTTTTGGTGTTGCACTGACCGACAGTTGCCTACAAAATATAAAAATGTGTATGAAGCTTAATTCAACTAATTGTTTTTCAGTGAATACATATTCTGGACCAGCCCAAAACTGAAATACATAAATTACACACACGATTATCTATAACCCGACTTCCACAAGGAAAGTAGGGTGAATGAATTTTGGATTTGTCGACTAGATTGACATACTTACTTACTTATGCCCGTCACTCCTCCAGGAGCATAGGCCGCTAAGAACAGTCCGCCAGATTCCTCGGTCCTGGGCTGCCCTCTCTAACTGTTCCCAGGTGTGTCCCATCTTCTTGCTGTCTGCGTCAAGGTCGCGTCGCCAGGTGTTTTTTGGCCGGCCTCTTTTCCGTCTTCCTTGGGGATTCCATGACAGTGCCTGTCTTGTGATGCTGTTGGTTGGTTTCCTCAAGGTGTGCCCAATCCATCCCCATCTTCTACGTCTGATCTCATCTTCTGCTGGCAATTGGTTAGTATGTTGCCACAGATCTAAATTGCTGATGGTGTTTGGCCAGTGGATCTGGAGGATCCTTCTCAGGCATTTATTTATGAAAGTCTGCACTTTCCTAGTGGTATTCTTTGTTGTCCTCCATGTTTCTGCCCCATACATTAACACTGACTTAACATTTGAGTTAAACAGTCTGATCTTTGTGCGGGGTGATATCACTTTTGAGCTCCATATGTTCTTCAGCTGCACAAAGACTGTTCTTGCCTTGCCGATTCTTGCTCCAACATCGGCTTCCGTGCCACCTTGTTTATCAATGATGCTACCCAAGTAAGTAAAGGCTTCCACTTCTTCCAGTTTGTTTCCATGTAATGTAACTGGGTCCTCACTTTTCGTTTTGATCTTAAGTATCTTTGTTTTGCCCTCATGAATCTTCAGACCAACTTGTGAAGAGATGGCTTCGAGCTCTAGCTCTAGATTGACATAGGCAATGCTTAAGTAGCCTAAAATTGTACTGCTCAGGGATAGTAGTGTGAAATCTGTTATTTTTTGTAATAATTATTTTTTAAAGATATAGGCCCTATATGTATTTTATTTGTCATTATTTAGATTGTCAAAAAAGTCTAGATTATGAGTCATTCCCACATAACTGTGCACAGAAAGCTTCATGTGTGGGTAATTCATTAAGACATCTCCACAAACACCAATGGAAAGGATAAATTTATATTTGTTATGACGAATTTTTATGACAATTAAAATCCCTAAAGAGAAAAGAAAACTCTAGCCTTTTTCATCAAACCATAATACGATATAGCCTCAACCTGAATGACTGGTAGACAGTATGCTTTGGGGATTTGCTTACATTACATGTATACACTCAGCAAAAAAAGAAAGTAAACAATTTTTTAAGCTCAGATTTTTCATAGAAGACTTTAATAAAAATCAGTAAATTATATATCAAATTAAAGGAAACTTAATCGTCTTTTAATCTGGTAGGTGAACACCAAGTGAAACTTTACGCATGGGTGAACACATTTGTTTATCTGTTCACAGGTGCCAAAGTAAAAGTTGCAAAAATGCAACAAACAATGTGTTCACTCATGCCTGATGTTACCCGAACAGAGTGTAAGATAATTACTTTTGATTTAATTTCATTGGATTTTATTACAGTTTTGTATGAAATCTGAACTTAAATAAGTGCTTACTTGCTTTTTTTTTTTTTTTGCTGAGTGTATTTGAATTCAACACTTTACAATTGAAGAACCATACGTAAATTGCCACTTATTTGAGTGATTTTTAACAAATTCTGTTATGTTCCTTTGCCTGAAAGACTTCCTACAATGCATTTCAAACTACTCCTAATCATTATACACCATTTAAATTTACACATATACCTATAGAAGTCTAATGTTCTCAAGTAAAATTGCAGGGATCATTTTAACAAAACAAGTTCAATATAATTATCTGTAAACTGTATAAAATGCATAGAATATAGCATTTATAATCACCTGTTTAAAGAGGGCGTATATTTGCAGTTTCACTTCATTACCTGGGTCCTCTTTCAATGAGTTCAACCTATCCTTAGCTGCAGTGAATTCAGCATCAGAGATTGCTAGAATAGCTGGAGTTTTGTGAATTTGCCTCCTTAAAGCTTGTGCATGCAATCTGAGAAGAAAAAAAATTGACAGAACAGATAATTAAAAATAAATATTATTACTACTTATGGATAAATACACAACAACTTGTGTGATATAAGGGTGTCTCACAAAGTACACCAATAATGCTGACATGGGGTTGGTTCAAGACTCGTGAGAAACAATGGAAATTAATCAAATTTTGCGGTGCCTCCAAAATGCAACACTGATGACATTATACATGTACATGTACATACATGTACATAAGTTTTCATGCTGATTTTCACAATCCTGTTAAAAGTTCACACAGCTAATCTTGCAATAATTTTTAGAACCTATGGATTAAATGGATTACAAACTCTGACATTGGGATTAGCAGCCAAAGTTTCATAAATAACTACAAGCAAGGGAGCAAAGCTAGCGAATGAGCAGTAATTTATTGTGCAATTTTACCCCTCAGAAATGCAATTTCTAATTCGTGTCACCCTTTGAAAAAAAAGGAAGAACAGCTACCTATAGCTTTTAGAGTAATTTTTAAAAGATTTTGAAGATTGAAAATCCTGTTCTAATTACTTTTTCCGATATACATGTAAATGTATATTGGGGGGAGGGCAAAGTCAACAAAATACCTGAAGAAATATATTCGAGGTATTTGGCAAGGCAATCGAGAGTTCAGAATTTTGAAGAAAAAATTAAATTTGAACCTTTGAAATGGCTATTTTATGCACTTTACCATGTGCAGGGGGGAGGACACAAAACAAGATTCTTATGAAAAGTATACGATAGGGAGCAAAGCAACGGGATAGAATTTAAAACCCTTTAAAATGCTACTTATGCACTATCCTATACTAGGGGTGCAAAATTTTGAGATCCTGAAGAAACAAATTATGCGAGGGAGCAAAGCTACTGAGCTTTAGAAAATTTTGGAATTTTCAAGATTCTAATGAAAATTATATGATAGGAAGCAATGAAAACAATGAGGGCAGCATCACCAAAAAATAAAGATGTGTAGATTATACCAAGTTACATCTCCATGGAAAATTTGAAAGCAATCCATCAAGAAATGTGGCCTACAGAGTGCACTCTCCCCATTCTCCAAAGTATGACCTTTGGCCCTATAAAAGACAGAACACTGGTGTCAGCATCACCAAAAACTGTAGGTTTTTAGATTACACCAAGAGACACCTTCATGCAAAATTTGAACGAAATCCGTAAAGAAATGCAGAAGTAAGAGTGCACGAAATGGACAAATGATGACATAAATGGTACCCAGGGGTACCAAATAAAAATCTGCCATTTTGTTGATTTATTATTTTTTTAGGGCTGTACCCTGGGTTACCAAAAAGTGGGAAATTATTTTGGTGTGATTTTTTCAACATTCATTTGTGCCCCATGTTCTTGTAAAAAATCCTATAAGTCATGTATTTTTCTCAAATTCATTGTTGTTGTGAGTAATTATTCTAATATTGATTTCTATTTATTTAATTTGAGAGAGGGCTTGGGCCAGCAGGGTCATAATAACACCATCAGCCTGCTCCTTGTCTCCCCCGCACTCGCCTTCCTAAAAACTGCTACATCAGCAGCCTGCTCGTCCCCCAACTTCTGTGCTCTTTCAACTTTCGCGGTCCTTGAAATCTTTACGTCCTTTACGTCCTTTTACGTCCTTTCCTTTTCAGTAAATCTCTGTATCCTCCATCACCTTCCACCATTGTCTAAGTTTGAAAGTTTGAAAGCTAAAATACAGTAACGATCATGTGATGTTTTTTAGGAAGAAGTGCAATAAAATCAAGTTCTAAAGCCGCGGGAGCTAACGTAGCCACTGCGCTTGTGAGCGCTAGCTAGCGCGAGCAGCAGTGCATGCACACCATGCATAGTAACACTGCACTGTTAACATGCAGTGGGAATGACTACGTACACGCACTGCATGGATAAATCTGGGGTTGTACTCGAGTGGACGTGAGATGGCGCTACACAACGTGGTACCCCGGGGTAACGCGTGGTGCATCAAATGACCTTTGACCCTATGAAGAACGGAACAATGAGGGCAGCATCACCAAAAAGTAAAGATGTGTAGATTATACCAAGATACATCTCCATACAAAATTTTAAAGAAATCCATCCCAGAAATGTGGCCTGCAGAGTGCACTCACGCCATGCCCTGAAGTATGACCTTTGACCCTATAAAAGACGGGACATTGGTGGCAGCATCACCAAAAACTATACATTTCTAGATTATACCAAGAGACACCTTCATGCAAAATTTGAACAAAATCTGTCGATAAATGTGACCGCTAGTGCGTACACAATCTATCCCCCAAAATATGGCCTTTTACCCTATAAAGGACGGAACACTGGGGGCAGCATCACCAGAATTTATCTGTTTACAGATTTTACCAAGATACACCTCCACACAAAGTTTGAAAGAAATCCGTTGAGAAATGTGACCGCTAGTGCATACACAAGAATGTGACGCAAATGGTTTCCTGGCTCGTTCCCCATCCATAGACTCTGCACTATTACGTGCTAATGCCTGCGTCAAATATCAAACGATCTCTGGCCGAATTTGTAGATCACCATAAAGTCGCCGAATTTAAAATCCGCCCGGGAGTCGAGCGTATATTTCGCTTGAAATCTACCGTGACATATTGGACGGGGCTCGGGCGGAGCCCTTTGAATCCCAGTGATCAGAAGTCGCCTGGCGCCTGTCAGTACCCCAGTGATAAGAAGTCGCCTGGCGCCTGTTAGTAACAAATGCCAGAATGGCATTAATTGACTTATTGTATGTTAAGTATATATGGCCAGTATTCTTGAAAGGCGCCTAACTTAGGCCACCGAAGTATGGAAAGACAAACATCACCCTCTTTTAATCCTACAAAATCACCATGACTCTGGGACTAAATACAAATTATACAAAAACCGACACGATGGAATTGATTTCTGATGCTCATTTTATGCCAGAAAATAATTTTGTTACATAAATATAGTAATTCATACGGGACTTTGGGGTTGATTAATGGCCTTCCATAAATCAGTGGCCTAAGTTAAGCCAGGCTTAACTTAGGCCACGTTTCAGAATACGGGCCTACATGTATGAGTATACCCAAGGGGCCAAATTCCTGAATTGACAGGAGCCCAGGCGGGTCCTGTAGAAGCCACCCGACCCCGAAACCAGCACAGAGCACGCTCAAAGCACGCCCGATTTTGTAGAAGTGGGGCGGGATACGAAAGGGGGTCGTTTGGGTATCGTATGGGCCTGTGCGGCGGCAGCGCAGCTTTGGATTTTAAAGCAAAAAAATAGTAAAGTCGCTAAGTATGAGTGGCGGAGCCCACAGTGATTTAGACCGAAAATTCTGTGTCTCGTTCATTGACATTAGGCTCTTATTTATTATCTTGATGGGGTCTTCTTCTTCTTGAATTCTTCTTCCAGTTGAGTACAGACTGCTGGGAGTGTTAGCGTATTATCGTACTTGTCCTTGTCAAGTGCCCAGATGAATAGTGCAAGTAAAATCCTCACTACAAATTTTACAATATGTGCAGCTAAAAAAACAGAAGAGGCTTAACGAAACCTCACTTGTTGCACCCCCTGCTTGAAGTTGAACTTGAAGATCTCTAACTTAGAGTCTAACTAAAAGTAAAGTCTAAGAACTCTAATTCTACGGTACTTGGTGGCAGGGAGTTCCATATGATTATGAATTATGACCTAGGCTAGTAGTAGTACCGGTAGTCTATAGACAGAAATAACCGTCTGTTATGGGGAAATCTTTAATATTTCTGACATTTCTCAACCTTCCCCTAGTGGAGCCAGACGAAGTCTCAGCGGAACAACCGACGATACAGTGAGAGAGAATGAAGCTTTTGGTCTAGGCCTATGGTTACTGCGGCTGCGATCAGCAGTCCTTTGATTGCTTGGATGTCTCTTAATTACAAGGTCGTTTGTCAAAATGATAGCCATGAAACATGACATTATTTGATTTTAGGCTACTTTAGGTACTTACAATACTTTACGATTGACTGTCGTCTTTCTTTTCAATGAGGATGATACAAAAAGGGCCTATTTATCTCCAAAAGCCTGTACTAAAAACTTTCGTAGGTCGGTGTTTTGCTTGCAATGCGCATGCGTCAGACAAGAAGGGAGCATTATGAATATTCATTAAGACGAGTGGCAGGCAGGAGCTCGAGCGAATAGAGATCGCCGGATCACAGTGGATATATGAATATTCATTATTCTTGTGACGAAAACTATGCCGTCGTTGTAATATATATTTATAGGCGCATGCGCAAGTGCCTTTTCGCTTCTGCTTCAACAACATGACGAATGGGACTGGTTTCGAAAGTTGAGAGTAAAAAGTGACATTCATCGATTCTAGCCTACACATTTTTTAGGAAAAGCTGATTTGCGGAAGGTCTGTTTAGGTAAGTGGCATCGTATATATGATACTTTAATTTCAAAAAATAACTTTATGGCTATATTTTCAATGGTCATTTGAACATTGGTAAATTGTGAGACCCACCAAATCGTACTGGTTTCACTCAGGACGCTGCCACTTTGTGGCAGCGTCCCGGGGCTAGGCCTATCAGCCAATCCGCAGGTCCCCAAAAAGCGCCGTATTTTATTTCCAGTTCTGCCTGACTATGAATACATAATGAGCAAGAACAGACAGGAACATCTCATTTGCAAACTATTGAATAGACAACTTATCTTTCACCAATAGTCATGAGTTATACATCAAATAAAAGAAGAGGGATCAGAGATTTGTGACATGCTTTTATTGTTTTCAAAATAAAAGACGAAATTGGTAAAAAATGGTGTTCCTTTTATGACAAAAAATGGAAATGAAATGAAATATAAATCTGGCCAAAACTACCATAGTTTTATTGTGAGCCAGGGCAAATTTGACATGAGCGTAAAGGGCATTTTCTGTACTTTCCAAAGTTTGAAATAACATTAATGTGCACTTCATGACAGGGTCAGGATCCAGCAATATGTAACCAATGTACACACTTTGTCTTTAAAAAAGTCAATTCCAGCATTCCGATTGGTTACCACCACGCAAGATGTTTTCTCACAGCCAGGCAACAGCTATGCGCATGTTTGCGCAAGGATGAAGCAACAGGTTGCGCATTGTTTCATTCAACGTGCACTTGGTTACAGGTGGCTTGCTTGCCAATCACAGGGCTAAGATTCTATGGTCTTGACCATCCTGACTCTGTCATAAATCTATGGATGTTTTGAATGTAACTATGAAAAAGATGAGATTCCAGTGCTTCCATACATATGTGTCTTGATGGCAGCTCAATATACTTTTTATATGTCTTTTAACAACTTGAAATCTTGTGAAAAAAAGGCTTTTGTATGACTATTTCATCAGTTATTTTAAACAATTATTTCTAAAATTCTGACTGAAACAAAATATCCCTGTGTTGGTAAACTATTCATTTCTTTTTTGCAGAAAGTCTAATGAGCATAGCATTTATTTATTGAAGAGCATAACTTTAAAGATGACCATGCGATACCGCCGACTGGGTGCAGGGGAGAGAGTCCATTTCGGGCACTGGAAATAAAATGCATGTTTTTTGCTCATTTGCATACGACCTGCGGTCTGACTGCTATGGTAGATGCAACACTATGTCTAGGCCTAGGATAGCCCCGGGACGCTGCCACAAAGTGGCAGCGTCCTGAGTGAAACCAGTACGATTCGGTGGGTCTCACAATTTACCAATGTTCAAATGACCATTGAAAATATGGCCACATAAGTTATTTTTTGAAATTAAAGTTATCATATATACGATGCCACTTACCTAAACAGACCTTCCGCAAATCAGCTTTTCCTAAAAAATGTGTAGAATCGATGAATGTCACTTTTTACTCTCAATTTTCGAAACCAGTCCCATTCGCCATGTTGAATGAATATTTATTACAACGACGGCATAGTTTTCGGCACAGGAATATATATATATCCACTGTGATCCGGCGATCTCTATTCGCTCGAGCTCCTGCCTGCCACTCGTCTTAATGAATATTCATAATGCTCCCTTCTTGTCTGACGCATGCGCATTGCAAGCCAAACACCGACCTACGGAAGTTTTTAGTACAGGCTTTTGGAGATAAATAGGCCTTTTTTGTATCATCCTCATTGAAAAGAAAGACGACAGTCACTCATAGGTACACGCCATTGCCGACTGTGTAGTAACGCAGCCAACACACACCCCATACCTAAACTGCATCACTGTGCATTTTTGGCTATATTTAATTGAAACTCATATATTGCAGTTTACTTAAATCCAAATACTTATGTTGAATAATAGATGATTAAAACTTACCAGGTTGTTTTGTGACCTTTGAAGAGGGTTTCCTGAAATTTTGGGTCCTTTTTGTCGATAACTGCTATCGAGACTGTCCCGTCAGCATCCAGTTTGTATTTTTCACGATTATGATGAAGGGAGCCCTCAGCGCTCGTAGTAGTACCGGCGCGATCGGTTCGTCGATCTCCTACGAAGACCTGGAAGGGCCAAACTGACAATGTAAAAAAATTAAAAATATTACGTACGTACGTAATAATTACTACGTACGTACGTAATATTTTTAATTTTTTTACGTCGTCAGTTTGGCCCTTCCAGGTCTTCGTAGAATAGCTTGTGTGCGTAACATTCTGCGTACGTATCTACGGTGCGTAACCATGTAGAGCGGCCTCACTAGTGCGCAACATATTGAGAGCAGTCGTCATCCGTATGGAGGTGTGGGTAACAAGTACCAAAAAGAGGGCTGTAAATGTAAGTTTTTATAACTTTCCACATTTTGTATCTTAACGAACTGATAACTTAAAATCTAAAGAATGATACTTAAGTATCAGTTTGCCCACAAAAACCTCCATTTCAAACAAAATTACATCTGTATCCCCAATACCCAGTAATAGCAGTATACACACATGTATATGATCCTAATGGTCAATATGATCATTGCTTGCTGATGTGAGTCAATCGTAAAGTATTTTAAGTACCTAGGCTAAAGTAGCCTAAAATCAAATAATGTCATGTTTCATGGCTATCATTTTGACAAACGACCTTGTAATTAAGAGACATCCAAGCAATCAAAGGACTGCTGATCGCAGCCCGAACACTACGTGTTCTACTTCTAGACCGAAAATTCTGTCTCTCGTTCGTAGCTCTTCACTTAGACTCTTATTCTTAGAGACAGAAACGCTCCATTCACTCGCCTGTGCAAAGCGAATCCCATTGACTTACACACTAGGCTATAGGCTACAGTTTGAATACGGCTGGAAGATTTTCAAACGGAGAAAACCTTGGACCCTGAATTACCTGAAAAAGGAGCATTAAAAGGAATTACAGTCAAATTGGTAAGTTGAACATGTTCGTTTAAGTATACAGCCTAGGCCTAATCTATTTAATTTACACAAATATTGTTAAAATGTGAATAATACGATTTACAAAAACGACATGCCTACATGTACTGAGTACTGTCAAGCAGTTGACAGTGAGTTTGCACAGGCGAGTGAATGGAGCGTTTCTGTCTCCAAGTGAATGGCCGACCCTATCCAAATAAGAGGCTAACGAACGAGAGACAGAAAATTTCGGTCTAGGGGCCTATAGGCCTACGTGTTCGGGCTGCCGCAGTAAGGCCTAGGCCTAGGGCCTAGGCCTATATCTAGGCCTAGGGCCTAGGCCTATATCTAGGCCCCTAACTTGTTAGGCCTAACTTTTAGGCCTATTAGTTTTTACCTAGGCCCTAACTCCAGGGAGCTCCAACGCTGCTAGACAGAAATAACCGTCTGTTATGGGGAAATCTTTAATATTTCTGACATTTCTCAACCTTCCCCATAGACAGACGGTACGACCGTGTATCACCAACAAGGTGGACGATCAGCCGACCTGAGCCTTAGGTCGCGTTGCCGTTACGTATACATACTGCACGAGTACGCCACTGAATACATGTATATGCTACACACACAAACACACAGAGAACCACTTCCGGTTCCGGATATGATCGTCCACACACTATGCGATATGTGATCATTCAGTCTCTATGTACGGAGGTCTAGTGGAGCCAGACGAAGTCTCAGCGGAACATACAACCGACGATGCAGAGAGACTGAAGCTTTTGGTCTACAACGCTGCGCGTTGGAGCTCCCTGGAGACTTGGAGTTGGAGTTAACTATTAAGTATTATTAATATTACCTTGAATTACCGGTACAAATATTGAACAGTCTTCTTGTCCCACTTCTGAATAAACTTGCCATGTTCATCCTATACCTATCCTAACTATAAATAAAGCAAAGAAGAGTTTAAATACGAAGTGTGCTCAGTGCAGTGCCGAAATAAAGCACGCGTATGCGCCCAGAGCTAGCTTGAGCTGAGGGAAAGATTATAGTCTTAATCAAGATGTTTGTATATTTGTATTTTCTTTATTTTTTTCTTCTTTTTCTGGACAACGCTTTTGCCTTTTGAGTTTTGGTAAAGCCGTAACTAAAGGGCATAATCTTGATATTGTCCCTTCAAATACAAACGTATGTCCCAAAATAGGTAGGAATCAACTCTAATTGCACCAGGGAGGAGAGGGAGAGAGTTGGGAGGGGGGCCTCGGACTAGATGTTTGTATTTTTGTTAAAGTTATTTGCAATGAAATTTCTATTAATATTTATGTGATGATTGGGGGGGGGGGGGGGGGTCCAAACATGGCAAACACTGCGATATCTGACGGGAATGTCGAGAAAAGTTATTTTAAAATAATTATTTTTCTATTAAATCAGAATATTTCATTTGATATGATTTATGGAAATAGGGATTATAGACCTGCAATGTTAATTTATGAGATTGCGTGCGAGTAATTCCTTATATAAATATAAAGATTACATTAAGAGTGGCGTATCCAAGATTATATATCCAGGAATGTACGTGCCCCTATGTGCCAGCCAAAACCAAATCTGACATATCTTAGTTACACATCGAATGAAAGGAAATGTGTACCCCCCCCCCCCCCCCCCCCCCACAGAAAGAATCTGAAAACTGTGATAATTGTTTTCCTTGCTTGTCCTTAAATTCAAAATAGAATGCATCTGATGATTTTTTCGTTCGTCAGGCGTGAGCCTCCATCCTCTCCCTGCATTCCTGGATACGCCACCAATATAACCAACTTACGGTAAGTTATTTGTAATATTCTGCTGTAGAAATGTGGGACGACAGGCGAAGAAAACAGTATAGGGGCTTGCTCCGAAGCCATCACCAACGCAATAGGGCTTTACCGATTGTACGAAAAGGGGGATGGCCTCCTTTTTTTGAATTGAATTAACTAGTAAGCAACACTATAGCAGCTGATGATATAATTTATTTATTACCAGTCATATTCTGTCTTTGTAGGAATATCCCATTACTTTTGCCCCAGCTCTCTTTGTCTCTCTCTCCTCCCCCTCTCATTTTTCTCATACTCTCTTTTCTCTCTTACAACCGATCTGTAAAAAATGACTCCAATAGAATTGAGGAAAAAATAATTGATGTCTTATTTTTTTTATTTGTGTTTTTATTAGGAAATCAACAGAAATCACAACAATTACAAGTGATTTACATGTTTAAAAACAAAATCACTGAGCAAAAAAAAAACAACAAACAAACAGTAAAAATAAAGCCGGGGGAGTGACAATAAGGTCCCTGATCTCCATCGCCACCTCAGGCTGAAGGGATGAGATAACATAAGAGAACCTAGTCTTCTCCCTGTAAATCCTCTTGGTGTCAAAGATGGCTTCAACTTGAGCGAACCAGATGGCGGGATCGCTAGCCCAAAAGGGGGGCAACTTGAGAAGCCCACCGACCGCTGCTCCGCCCGTGTCGACGTCTGCTCCGGTGGCGGGGTCAGCAGCCGCTGTCGGCGACGGCTCACCGGCTCCTTCCTTCATGTCCGATTTATCGTTCATGATGAAATCGAAGGTGCGCGAAAATCGTGGGTCACCAATGTAGAGTAACTGAAAATATTGAGTTGCTTCTACTTACAATTAATGATGAAGGTCCTGATGGTGGAGATTTCACGGAGCCGTGACTGGTTCAGAAGACTATTCACAAGTTATTTATGTTCACAAATTATAAATCCAAATGAAATGATCCCAGCGAAAATGAAAGTAATGAAGAATCGCTAACGAAGAAAATAACGATGTCACAATACAATATCCTGAATATAAATCCAAGTGAATGGGTACTGTAGGTATGTGTGTAAAATTGACTATCTCCTATAAAACGCGACACGGTCTTATCACAACTGTGTCCTAGAAGAAAGTGATGATAAAATGATCTCGAAGAGCTCGTGAAAGTTGGTAATCACGCCCACAATAAATCTCATTGGCTGAGCGAGTGCGCGTGGTGTAATAATACGGAAATCCGATTGGTTAAACGAAAAGATGAGCTCTGATTGGAGTAGAGTGAAGAATGTGGGTAGCGATGTAAATGTTATACTTTGATGCGCGTGGAAGATGAAAAATAGGTTAAGAAAGTACACACACGCGTAAACAAAGGAAAGTACATGTAGGTCGTCTGCTAACCTTGTAAATGGCAGACCGATGAAAATACACACAAAACTATGACGAAATATTCATCAAAATATGTTTGGCTACTACATCTACCCCCTCCCTAGAGGGTTGCGAAATGGAACGTAGCAACAATCGATGAACAATAACAGTGTCAATTATATACAGCATCCAAAAGTTAATGTAGAAGAAAACAGCTCAAAACACAATGAAGATAAATCCTTACAAGGGATTGGAAATATAACTGAAGATCCAAAACGTAGAATGTGAGTCCCGTCATCCAATATCATAATAGTCCACGTATTTTGCCGGCCACCTAACATGGCGACCCGATCGAGTCCGTTGAACCTCGGGGCGGTCGTTAGCGGGTGACGACGGCGCGATCGTGGCTTTCGATGATGATGATGATGATGGCTCAGTACGATTTAGGTGATCTTCCAAAAATGCAGGCTTGATGCGATCCACACTGACATTCTCATGCTTACCATTTACGTCAATGGTGAAAAACTTGTCATTGCGGCGTATCACTGCAAAAGGGCCTCGGTAGGGCGGCTGCAAAGGTCTGCTCACGGCGTCACGACGGAGAAACACATGGCTAGATGCGTGCAATTCCGGGTGTATCCGTGAGGCAGGTTGCTGTTTACGGGTGGGGGTGGGGCTCAACTCCTGCATGAGTTGCTTCAAACGGTGAACATAGTTCGTAGGGTCGATGAAGTCGTCGGGCTTCGTTGGTGCAACAAATTGGGCTGGCAACTTTAGTGCCATACCAAAAACCAACTCAGCACAGGAACATCGGATATCCGTCTTGATTGCTGTGCGGATGCCAAGTAAGACCAGCGGTAACACTTCTGTCCATCGAGTGTTGTTATGAGTCTTGATGGCTGCCTTAAGTTGACGGTGCAGGCGTTCAACTAAGCCGTTTGAAGCAGGGTGGTACGAAGTCGTGCGTATGCGATTCGTCCCCAGCAAGTTTGTGAGTTCATTGAAAAGTGATGACTCAAATTGTCGTCCTCGATCGGTGGTGATCGTGGTTGGCGCACCAAATATCGCCACCCATCTGGCCACAAAAGTCCTTGCAACCGTCTCGGCAGTAATATCCGGGATCGGTATTGCTTCTGGCCATCTCGAATAGCGATCAACACATGTCAAAAGATAGCTGTTACCTTCAGAAGGAGGAAGGGGCCCAACAATGTCAATGTGGACGTGCGAAAATCGTGCGTCTGGTAGTGTGAACTTTCCCATTGGTGCTTTGTTGTGTCTGTGCACTTTACACTTCTGGCACTCGAGGCAAGTGCGAGTCCAGCCTCTGACATCACGATTGATCCCAGGCCAAACGAATCTGTCAGTGATGAGTTTCTGTGTGGCCCTTATACCAGGGTGAGACATGTCGTGCAGTGCACGAAATATCATGCGACGATGTTTCCGTGGGACGAAAGGGCGTTGATGTCCAGTAGAGTCATCGCACCAAATATAGCCGTCATCCGCTGGCAACGGAACACGCTTGAACGAGAGAGAGGGCGATTGGCGAACGTCGTCCCAGCCCTCGTCATCCTCTTGATCGATGGCGAGTTGATGGAAATCGACAGTGGAGGGAGTAAGCCGATCCAGTGCGTCTACATGTAGGCGAGAGAGAGCATCGGCTACAGTGTTGTCCACTCCTTTTACATGTTGAATATCAGAAGTGAACTGTGAAATGTAGTCCAGATGTCTTATTTCGCGAGGGGAGTGCTTGTCTGGCTTGGAACAGAGAGCATACGTTAAAGGTTTGTGGTCAGTGTAGAGTGTGAACGCACGTCCTTCCAACAAATAGCGAAAATGGCGTATTCCTAGGTAAGCTGCAAGTAGCTCCCTACCAAACGTGCTGTACCGCGTCTCTGGCGGTTTCAAGCGTTGCGAGAAAAAGGCTATGGGCCTCCAAATCCCGTCTGACTGTTGTTGAAGGACGCCCCCTACTGCCGAGTCTGAAGCATCCACCATGAGGCTAGTGGGAAGATGGGAGGAAGGGTGAACTAACATGGCTGCATCAGCAAGGCCTTGCTTAACGCTAGTAAAAGCTGCAGCTCGTTCATCCGTCCAGGCAATGGGTTTCGCGGACCGTTGCGGTATATCCCTTAACGCATCAGTCAATGGAGTGAGAATATCGGCGGCCTTTGGGATGAAACGCCGGTAAAAGTTAACCAGTCCCAGAAACCTGCGAAGCTGCCTGGCTGAAGTAGGGCGAGGAAATTCACGAATTTCCTTGACTTTGTCGTCGAGAGGGCGAATACCGTGCTCATCAACATGGTGGCCGAGAAAATCGAGGCCGCTCACACCAAAGACGCACTTCCTGGGATTGATGACAACCCCGTACTCCGAGAGGCGTGTGAACAGGGCGCGAAGATGGTGCTCATGCTCCTCAGGCGTTTCACTAGCAACCAGCAGATCGTCAATATAAGTATAGACGAAAGGAAGACATCTGGTAACCTCGTCCATGAAACGCTGGAAGCTCTGGGCAGCGTTTCGTAGGCCGAACGGCATCCGAACAAACTCAAAAAGTCCGAAAGGGGTAGTGATGGCCGTTTTGTGCACGTCATCTGGGTGGACAGGTATCTGATGATAAGCCCGAACCAAATCTACTTTGCTGAAAACGTGCTTACCTTCAAGTCGAGAAGTGAAGTCATGCAGATGAGGAATGGGGTAACGATCAGGCACAGTCCGTGCATTGAGAGCTCTATAATCCCCACATGGCCTCCAGTCACCCGGTGTCTTCTTAGGCACCATGTGAAGAGGTGAAGACCAATTGCTGCTGGACTGCCTTATGATGCCTAAATCCAACATGTGTTCAAATTCCTGCTTGGCAATGTTGAAACGTTCCTCAGCGAGACGGCGAGGGCGAGCTGCGACTGGCGGACCACGCGTGGTGATGTGATGTGTAACAGAATGCTTCACAGCTGCGTGGTTGTGATCTGGACGCGTTATCTCAGGAAACTGTAGGAGAATAGCATCATATGGCGAACTGCTATCCAAACGAGAAATCACTGGAGTGGAGGGGGGGGGGGGGTGTATCTGAACGCACACAAATTCCATGGACACTCAAACTCGTGGTAGCATCAAGAAGCTTGCGATGCTTAACGTCCACTAGCAGGTGAAAGTGATCCAAAAAATCTGCACCAATGATGGGCTTACTGATATTAGCAATAATGAAAACCCACCGAAATGTCCGGCGTAAGCCTAAGTCCAAAGTGATAGAACGCTCCCCATAAGTAGTGATGGGTGATTGATTCACAGCTTGCAATGTGACAGAAGCCTGGAACCACTATATTTGTCCGAAGTTGTGGGTGGTATAATGCTAACTTCTGCACCTGAATCGACGAGAAAACGACTACCGGAAAGTTTGTCAGTGACATAAAGCAAGCGACTAATTGGCTGCCCGCCGGCTGTACTCGTCGCTGCTAGTTGCCGGCTGGCTGGTTTCCCGACGAGGAAGGGTGATTGCCACGCCAGGAACAAGGAGAGGTGCACCTCTTGGCCTTATCGCCGAAACTCCAGTGGTACCAGCACTCACTGTTTGCATGCCGCTGGCGACTCGGGCTACGGCTGGGCTTACGGGAACGCGACGAACTGCGACCGCGGCCCCGTTGGCGTTGACCGTCATCCGCCCTGGCAGTGAGAGCCTGAACCTGCGCCGTGAGCTGGGCGACCTGTGCGGTGAGGCGCTGCATTGCATCGGTGGCGTCCGCCGCACACACGTGCGAGGCCCGCGGCTGTGTGTGCTGGTGTGTGTGCTGGGGTGGGTGCGGCTGCTGCGTTTCCACGGCAGCGACGGAGGGTGGCGACGCTACCTCCACGATGCGGTCGGCGAGGGCAGCCACATCATTGATGTCCATCGTCTGGCTGTTCGATGCAAGGATGAGTTGCACGTTCATGGGGAGCCGCTGCATGAAAAGATGTTTCAGCATGCTCGACTCCAGCTCCTTATCCCCGAGGTGTTGCTGCATCCTACGGAGGAGCTGTGAAGGCGTACGATCCCCGAGTTCCTCACCGATTAGTAGCTTGTCCAGCCGCTTCTGCTCCGAAACCGACATGCGGCGAATGAGCTCAGTTTTCAGCCTGGAATAGGGGTTATCCGCCGGGGGAGTGACAATAAGGTCCCTGATCTCCATCGCCACCTCAGGCTGAAGGGATGAGATAACATAAGAGAACCTAGTCTTCTCCCTGTAAATCCTCTTGGTGTCAAAGATGGCTTCAACTTGAGCGAACCAGATGGCGGGATCGCTAGCCCAAAAGGGGGGCAACTTGAGAAGCCCACCGACCGCTGCTCCGCCCGTGTCGACGTCTGCTCCGGTGGCGGGGTCAGCAGCCGCTGTCGGCGACGGCTCACCGGCTCCTTCCTTCATGTCCGATTTATCGTTCATGATGAAATCGAAGGTGCGCGAAAATCGTGGGTCACCAATGTAGAGTAACTGAAAATATTGAGTTGCTTCTACTTACAATTAATGATGAAGGTCCTGATGGTGGAGATTTCACGGAGCCGTGAATGGTTCAGAAGACTATTCACAAGTTATTTATGTTCACAAATTATAAATCCAAATGAAATGATCCCAGCGAAAATGAAAGTAATGAAGAATCGCTAACGAAGAAAATAACGATGTCACAATACAATATCCTGAATATAAATCCAAGTGAATGGGTACTGTAGGTATGTGTGTAAAATTGACTATCTCCTATAAAACGCGACACGGTCTTATCACAACTGTGTCCTAGAAGAAAGTGATGATAAAATGATCTCGAAGAGCTCGTGAAAGTTGGTAATCACGCCCACAATAAATCTCATTGGCTGAGCGAGTGCGCGTGGTGTAATAATACGGAAATCCGATTGGTTAAACGAAAAGATGAGCTCTGATTGGAGTAGAGTGAAGAATGTGGGTAGCGATGTAAATGTTATACTTTGATGCGCGTGGAAGATGAAAAATAGGTTAAGAAAGTACACACACGCGTAAACAAAGGAAAGTACATGTAGGTCGTCTGCTAACCTTGTAAATGGCAGACCGATGAAAATACACAAAACTATGACGAAATATTCATCAAAATATGTTTGGCTACTACAACACATTGAATTTTGGCTCTGGTACATTAGAAATATAATAGTGAACTGGAATTTAGTCAGCCTATTTTCTTCTGTTGTTGTTGTAGTAAAAGGAATGGCACTTTTGACCACTAGAGTCCTGTGTGCCAGTAGCTATACATGTATAAATAGTCAGTCGGTAGGTCAGTCATAGAATAAATCATTAGCATAAAATTTTATCAATCATTTCTACTAGTACAATTTTCATAAAATATCTTCCAAAACATGCCTTTAAAAATCAATCGTAATTCAAATATGTTTATAGAATATTTTCCACATGAGCATATAATGTTGAAAAGGAATATACATTGTAATACTTCTGTAACATCTGTTTGGTGTTCTATTTTAACAAAACAAGTAGAGAATATTTAAAGCCCAACATCATTTCATTATCTTATTCAATGGATAACAAAGCTTTTAGTATGTAAAGCTATTGATGCAGCTAAATGCCTGCTCTCTATAGTACCATCAGCCAAACCGAGCCTAGTACATCAGGCAGTTTTCTCAGCCAAACCAGTAGTGACCTAGGCCGCCCGGTACACTGACAATAGTGCTCAACGCTCAACTCCGTAAAAAGCTACAGGATTAACCGACTCAAGTTCATGAAAAAGAAGATCTCACATAAAAAATTTGGGCTTCAAGTATTCAATACAATATTTACTTTACTTTAATAATTAAGCTCTGATACCACTTTCTTCTATGTATTTTAGAATGTGAATGACATTAGCCTTATCTTTAAATAAATTCTCAGGTGACATTTGTTTGCTATTATATCCCAAAGAAGTCTGTAACCTAAACCTATTTTCCTCATATTTTTTGCAGAAAATTAGAAAATGCCTAACATCTTCATATTCAAGACAGACATCACAAAGCCCATTTGCATGCTTTCCTAGTTTATGTTTATAACTATTCAAATCCCGTACAGTCCCCAAACGAAAACGGTACATTATAATTCTTGCCATCTTGGTAGGTTCCATAGCTTTTTATGAAAGTTAACCCTGGGTTCTATTTCTTTCAAAAAAAGAACCTTTTGCTAAATTCCATTTTGACTGCCATACATGATTTATTTCATTTTTTAGAATGAATTTAATTTCCGAAATGCTTAATGGGAGAGCAACATCAATACTTTGCCTTTTTGTGGCCCTCTTTGCTAACACATCTGCCATTTCATTTCCTCTTATACCGCAATGGCCTGGAATCCATTCGAAACAGACCGTACAAGCCAATCTTTGAAATATTTATTAACATAAAACGAATATCACATATTACTTTATTATTTGGGTTAAAATGGGATATGGCTTGTAATGCACTTAAGCAATCTACAAAGATACAACAGTGTATTGGTCGAACATCTTCTATCCACTCCAATGCCATTAATATTGCAAACAGTTCGGCTGTATAAATTGAAGTGTTATTATTTAGTCTGACACATTTTGAATATTTAAAAAATGGTATGTACATACTACTACCAACCGTATTTGTCTTCGGATCTAATGATCCATCAGTATATATATGTAATGATTCTCTCCATAACTTTTGTGTCATTTCTTTGACTATCAATTTTTTCTCATTAACATCAATAACATATTTAATAGCATTATATATTTCATTGGAAATATATGGTTCAGTGTAAAACCAGTAAGGAAAAGGATTATGTAAAGGAAAAATATTCATATTCTCATTTCTACATGTACTTCTTCCTTCAAAAGGAGTATGAGATAAGTCAGCATTCCATTTATCAGCAAAATAATGTTTTTGCCAGCTATCCATTTGTAAATGCTTGTTTGGATGATTCTTATGAATGCTCAACTTATTACAATATAATTTACATAAATATTCACGTTGTACCTGCAGAGGGGGTTCACCACATTCCATCTGTAAGGCATTTAGGGGAGTTCCGTAAATGGCTCCTGTACATATTCTTAAAGCTTGATATTGAATACTATCCAACTTTTGTTTATTTATCTTTGCAGCAGAATTAAAGGCCTCACTCCCATACTCCAAAATTGGTTTAATCAGCATTTTATATAGATGTAAAAGAGTATAACAATCTGCGCCCCAATTTAATCCACTTATACACTTTAATAAATTAATCTTTCCTTTACATCTTGTTATTAAATAATTTATATGATCATGCCAATTCAATTTACAATCATATATAACTCCAAGAAATTTAACATTATTTTGGAGAGAAATGTTTTTTCCATTGATAGTAAGTTTGGGTTTCGCATTTCTTTTCCTAGTGAAAAGGACAGCAGTTGTTTTGCTTGTCGACAAGTTGAAACCCCATTTTTGACACCAAGAAACAATATATTCTAAATTTTGCTGGATCTTTTTAGTTATAAAGCCTACATTTCTATTTGATTTCCAGATGGCAATGTCATCAGCAGATTGTGATACTTCAATTCCTGTTACGCAATTTTTTAAATCATTTACTGCTACACTAAACAGAGTGGGACTTATAACACTCCCTTGCGGAATACCATTTTTGATCTCCCTCATGTCAGATAATGAACCATTAATTTGAACTTGTATTTTTCTGTCGAGGAGAAAATTTTGTACCCACTTCACAACTCTTCCTCGAATACCCATTTGTTGTAATTTAATAATAACTGCAGAAGGCCACAACATGTCATATGCCTTTTCCAAATCCAAAAATACTGCAAGAGTACTCTCTTTGTTTGAGAAAGCTTTATTTATACAAGATTCAAGCTTAACTATATGATCTTTTGTACTTCTGCCCTTTCTGAAACCACTCTGATAATCACTAAGCAAATGATTTTTCTCAAAAAACCATACCAGGCGACTATTAACCACACGCTCAAAGAGTTTACACATAGTGGATGTAAGAGCTATGGGTCTATAAGATATTAAAACACTAGGATCCTTCCCTGGCTTAAGAACAGGAATAAGTATAGCTTCTTTCCAAGATTTCGGACAGACAGAAGTATGCCAGATCATATTAAAAATCACTAAAAGAGATTGTTTTGCTTTTAAAGGTAAATGTTTAAAAATCAAATTACTTATTCCATCCTTTCCTGGAGATGTACATTTAGAAGAGTGTATAGCTTTGTCTAGCTCTGCCAAAGTAAAGTCTCCATTCAGGATAAAATTTCTATCTTCATTAATATTCAATTTTCTTTCAGCTGCTTTTTTAACTTTTAAGAATTCATCGGTACAGTTTTTATCGCTACTCACATTGGAAAAATGATCAACTAGCAAATCAGCCTTTTCTTTATCTCCGATCAAATCTTCTCCATTATTTTTCAAAACGGGAATAGATATTGTTTTCTTAATTCTATTTATACGTTTAACTTTATCCCATATTTGCCTGGATGATGTCTGACTATTTATAGTACTACAAAATTTCTGCCAATCTTCTTTTTTAGCATTCTTCACTACTTTCCGTGCAATAGCACATGTCCGTTTATATTCAATGAGATCACGTGGATGACATGACTTTTTAAGATTTTTAAGAGCGATTTTCCTGTCCTCTACAGCTTGTTTGCAGCTCTCATTCCACCAAGAAGTTGGAGATTTATCATGTTTAAAAGTATTTTTTGAAGTTTTAGAGAAGGATGAATCCATGGCGTTAAGTAATTGCCCTACATATGTATTATATACTTCTTCTATATCATAAGTCAAATTTGGTTCTTCAATATGTTGTTCACAGGCTTCCTGGAAATTTTCCCAATTCCCATTCTTAAAGGACCATTTAGGACAAGATTTATAAGGAGTGAACATACATTTTTCATAAAATTCTATCAATATAGGATGGTGATCACTACCCCATGTATCTTGAATTATAGACCAATTACACTTGGCCCCGAAATGACATGATGCTAAAGAAATATCAATACATGATGTTGTTCCTTGTGATACATTAATTCTGGTCCCTTCTCCATTATTTAAGCATACAAGATTGTGTCTATTTATAAAATTCTCTATATTTTGACCATTTTGATTAGTATTCTTGCTTCCCCACAGGGTATTATGGCCATTGAAGTCACCACAAATAATTGTCCTATCATTCACTAAATTTCCCAGAGCAAGAAAAAAGGATTCATCAATATTTAAACATGGATTATACACATTAATAATATTAATTTTTACCTGATCTTTGCAAAAAACTTCAATAACTTGGTACTGAATATCAGTATCTTTTCCTTTGATATATTTGACAGGAATGCCCTTCTTAACAAAAATAATACATCCTCCACCAGAGGATTTTGTAGAACTCAATTTTCTGTCACATCTAAACATATCATAACCAATGAGGTTAAAAGTTTTACCTTCCTTTAACCAAGATTCTTGAATACAAATTATATCAGGTGTTGTCACTAATGAACTTAAAGCATGTCAGTGAACTCATTACCATGAGCTAAAATAGATTGAGCATTCCATTGTAAAATAAAGACCATAATTAACAAAATTAAGGAAGCCATGAACTATTACTATCCTTCGATTTCAATTTCGTACTCCCTCGTTTTTTCTCTGTATGAGAAAAAGATGGAAACAAATGTTCAATAAAATTCATAATATCCTGTTCTCTTTCTTTTCCTGACTTAGTCTCCCAAATCTTTAAAGTCCCAATCAAAAGTTTGATGAGGGATTGATCGATTTGTAAATAATGAGATGACATTTCAGTTTGACATTCCACTTCCTGATCAGTTTGAGTTGACATATCTTTCATTGAAACTTTCTTAATTGGTTGCGTAGTGACTGGTACTTGCAAAGATTGACTGGTCTGAGTTTGTGAGACTTCAGAGACATGTGAAGCTACAGGCTTATTCAAAATAACATTAAATTTCGCATTCTCAACAGTAGTCGATTGTTTAGGTTTACTAGTGATAGACGAAGATGTAGGAAAATTAACTTTAGAAGTATGAGCCTGATTGTTAATACTACTGTCCATGTGTTTAGGAGGACGGACTGCCTTAGCTGCTTCGGCATAAGAGATATTTAAAGTGATTTTGATCTCTTGAATTTTCTTTTCCTCTTTTACAGTACTACAACCTGCGTAGGCGGCAGAGTGATTGCCACCACACCGACTACAGTGAACCTGATCTTTTTTGGTGCAATCTTCAAAAGAATGTGGACCACTACATCTAACACATCTTATTGTACCACGACAACACTAGCAATGTGTCCCAAACGTTGACACTTAAAACAACGGACAACTGGTGGGATAAAAGGCTTTACCTCAAACTCCTGGTACCCTAAATATACATACGGAGCCATATTACGAGAATTAAATGTAAGACACACTGAGCGAGTCATCGAAATTTTTCCGTCCCTTTTTTGTGTGAATCTTTTAGCAGCTATAACCCCATATTCCTTACAATTATCAACTATGTCCACTTCAGATACATCTTCAGACACCCCTGATATTACCCCTTTGCTTTGCGTTTCTGATTTTGCAAATTCAGCTATGACATCCCATTCCCCCAATTTTGTTGTTCCCTTTAGTTTTGTTGCTTGGGCCGATGTGTAGCATTGAACACTAATCCCCCCTTGTTTCGTTTTACCAACGCTCTTTATGAATCCTGAGCCAAATTTATTTAGGGCTGCAGAAACTTTAATTGGGCTCATCTTTGCAAGTTTTACGAATGGAGAATTAAATACTACAATTTTTGGGTTATTATATTCTCTTTGTGTTTCAGGCAAGTGTGGCACAGAGTCTATGTTTGCTCTTTTCTGTTTATGTTTATATTTACGACTATTAGGTGTTATTATTTTCCATACATTATCACTTTCAGACTCACTTGACCTAGATTCAATCATAACTCTTTTACGATTAGATTGTTGAGTTTGCATTTCCTCATCACTAGATTCTTCATCTTGTACCTGGCTCATGAGTTTTTCTAAAGTAGTTCTACTAGACTGTGTTTCTTTTGATTTAATTTTTTGGTTCCTTTGAGAATTAACAGATTGTTGAGATAGTTTTTACCAAGATGTGTCATCGACTTCCGAGTCTTCACCATTAGCTGTAGCATAATCAGCATTGTCCGCCATGTTTGCGGCCATGACATGTGCTATGCACTAACTTACTATGTACAGGCTTATAGTTATGATACACACAGACGTACCGGTAGTCAATACCTAGGCCTATGACCCTCTATTTAATGTACAATTGATACTAAAAATTTTCTGTAAAATATTACAAATAGTTCAAAACCAATAGGAATTGATCTCACCAAAAGAATCAGTATCAAACTCAAAGACAAAGTAGCGTCGTGAGCATATCAGAAATACGTCCGTCCGCGTCCGAGTCTCCGCTGTGTCTCCTATTTTCTTCTAACCGGCTAGGCTGGGTTTGCTTTCGGGCGGACATACAGTTAACAACAAAATTATTCATACCCCTTGGAAAATTATAGTTTTTTGCATTTTTCCTAAAAATGAATGGTTAAATGAAGTTACTTGCACATCACTTGAATACATTTAGTTATCATCTGCAAATGAATGCCGTTTCCGGTTTCACCTTATTTGCATAATAATAGAAAAGTTGAGTTATCCAAACTGGGCGATGTTCAAAATTATTCATACCCTTGGTGATTTATTGATTTGTCAATCAGTATGAATCCGATCCTTGTGATTAATGCTTGTAATTCACTTTATTTTAATACACCGTCACAAGGCTTCCGGATGGGTCTCTGCTGGGATATCAGGCCAGTACCTGTTCTCCAATGGCTCAATCTCCTTGAGGATGTGTCCACACATGCCTTCACCTGACCTTCAGGGAGTTCATTAGATTAGGTGATGCAGTTATCGACTTCATGATGACAGGACTATGATATTGAAATTTTCGGTCATTTATTCCATGCATTTTAATGAAAATTCTGTATCTACTTATGAAGCAAAGCACCATTCCTGAAGAGCCCTTCCCTTTTGCACTGCCTGTGGGAGGGTTCACCTTTATTCACTGGCCCCATTCTTAATCAGAGTGCTCAGGAAGGCTATGTTGGTGATATTAAAGTCATTGCATGACTCTAACGTCAGGTCACCATGAATAACAGTATGTAACTTTTGAGTACCATACACATCACACATTGACTGTTACTGTATATCAATCTTTATATGGTATATTCTTTGTATCTTTGGTATGAAAGCTACAATCCTTGATATCAAAATGAATGTAAACCAAATTTATACCATATGCCCTCCATGTTACCAGCTGCAGTGCACAAAATGCTACCACTTTGACAGTGGAACATAAAGATCAGTATTTTAAGCTTCACTAGAGTACCCACTTGCAGGTATCCGTATCAAAAATGTGTCAATCAGTGTAACTGAATAAACTGATAAAATTGGCACCATCCAACCTTTAGACAACTACCATGGCCTCCCTAAACATTCTTAATAATAATGGAACAAAAGTATCAGGAAATACCTTCCCTTGACAGTGCAACAGTGAATGCCTCTATAGGGAAGTCTCTCCAGGAAGAGTGCTTTGTTTCAACTTAGATACAGAATTGTCATTAAAATGTAAGGAATATTAACGAAAATATCAATATCATAGTCCTATCCTCATGACGTCTAAAACTACACCACCTGCAAACACAAAATCTGCTTTAAATCCATCGAATCCCCTAAAGACCAGGTGATGGCATGTGTGGACAACATCCTCAAGGAGATTGGGCCATTGGAGACCAGGTATTGGCCTGATATCTCAGTAGAGACCTCCAGAAGCATTGTGACAGTGTGAAGAAAGTGTTACGAGCATTAATCACAAGGGCTGGATTCATACTGATTGACAAAGTCAATAGATCACCAAGGGTATGAATAATTTTGAACATCACCCAGTTTGGATAATTCACCTTTTCTATTGTTATGCAAATGAGGTGAAACCAGAAACAGCCTTCATTTGCAGATGATAACTAAATGTATTCAAGTGATGTGCAATTAAATTCAGTTAACCATTCATTTTTAGGAAAAATGCAAAAAACTAGAATTTTCCAAGGGGTATGAATAATTTTGTTGTTAACTGTATGTCTGCTACATGGTCGTCTGCTAGTGCACGATATCATTGGATGTCGTCACTCACGTGATCGGTACACGCCCACATAAAAATTACATTAGGTCATCTATAACAAATATTGGAATGCACGTGTAGTATGGCAAATTATTTTTTTTGGTCGAAAGCATGCATATTCCCGGGGATTTATGGGGGTTTATTGGACTCATCGATCCTCAATTATACCCTTCCAGAGCTTTAAATTTCATGTAAATCACATTTTTCCTAATTTCAAATAAATACTGGGGGAATTAAAATCATTTCAAAACCCCTGTTTTCATGATTGTGTTAACCAATGGGAGCTGGAAGGCCAAAAGCATGCATATTCCCGGGGATTTATGGGGGTTTATTGGACTCATCGATCCTCAATTATACCCTTTCAGAGCTTTAAATTTCATGTAAATCACATTTTTCCTAATTTCAAATAAATACTAGGGGAATTAAAATCATTTCAAAACCCCTGTTTTCATGTGTTAACCCATGGGAGCTGGAAGGCCAAAAGCATGCATATTCCCGGGGATTTATGGGGGGTTTACTGGACTCATCAAGCCTTCATTATACCTTATCAGAGCTTTAAATTTCATGTAAATCACATTTTTTACATTTTCAAAGAAGAACAATGGGAATTATAATCGCCCTAAAATTCCTTGTTTTTGCGTGTTAACCTATGGCAGGCGAGACGTTTTTGGTCAAAAGCATGTATATTCCCGGGGATTTGTGGGGGGTTTACTGGACTCATCAAGCCTTCATTATACCTTTTCAGAGCTTTAAATTTTATGTGAATCACGTTTTTTATATTTTCAAATAAAAATTATGGGAATTATGATCCTAAAATTCCTTGTTTTCGCGTGTAAACCTATGGCAGTAGAGACTTTTTGGGGGTAAAAAGCATGCATATTCCCGGGGATTTATGCGGGGTTTACTCAACTATAATGGCAGTCCGTCTTCTGCTCTCTGAATTTCAATGCGTTGAATAATTTATAATTTATAAACTGAAATGTAATTATATTATTATCAATATGTATATTTTGATCACGTTATGTTCTTTTAATTTTATGTGAATGCATTGTTATATTTTCCCTGTTATTGTATGCTCTTATATGATTGCAGAAGAAAATAAACTCAAACAAACAAACAAACTAGTTGAGTCTTAATTATACACTTTCAGAGCTTTAAATTTTATTCAAGGCACATTTTTCAAAATTTTGATTTAATTCTGCGGGAATTATAATCATTCAAAAATTCCCGTTTTGCGTGTTAACCTATGGGAGATGGAAGGCCAAAAGCATGCATATTCCCGGGGATTTATGCGGGGTCCTTTGCACCTTTTGAGCCTTCATTAATGGGCCAGTCACAAATCAGTTGCGATGCGTCGGCGATGGGTAAAACCCGGGAAATTTTAACAAAATCTTGAGACAGATCTCACGATTTTGCACCCGTCGGAGGCGCTCTCCGGACGCCTGCGGCTTGTCGCAGATTTTTTAGGCATCACCACACCCGTCGCGGTCCCCAACTTTGAACTTAAAATTTTAAGATTGCTCGCAAGATTTTTCACCCATTTTGGGCATCCCAGACATAACCTCCGAATAATCTGAGACTAGTCGCAAGATTCTGTGTGGGATTGGAAATTCAGGTTGAGATTCAATGTCTGCGAGTAGTCTCCGGCGCCCTCCGACTGAATCGGAGGCGCCCTGCGACGATTCGTACGCTTTCTGTGATCGTCTCCGACGAATCGTACGGTGGAATCGTAGTAAATCGCCGTGTATATAAGGGCGCCTCCGACCGGAACGCTAAAAGTTTGAGACGACCGAGGTCAAGAAACCCTCCTTTCCCCCCACATATACCCAGGGGGAAAAAATTTAAAAGAAAAGACGCTCGCAGATATCGTCTAAGATCCCCTCCGATGCAATCGGAGGCGATCGGAGGCTAATCCCACGATTTTTCGACAAAACCGGGTCAAAATCCTTGAAAAAATCTCAGACAATGTGACTGCTCCACTTTTATTAGGATTATTACTAGGATTGTTCAAGGATTCTTTATTTTCTACGACGACCCCCGGCCAAAACTAATCCCCGACAGATCGCCGACATTGTGACTGGGCCATTAGTCTTTTCAGAGTCTCAAATTACATGTAAACCACATTTGCACTTAATTCAAGGTAATACCAGAGGAAATATAATCATTTTTAAAAGCCATGTTTTCACGTGTTAACCCTATGGCAGATGACTCTGTCAAAAAGCAGGCATGATCCAAGGGATTCATATCGGAATTTATTGACAAAAAAGGTTCAAGAAATGTTTTTTTAACTATCCATCGTTTTCCTCGTGCAAAAATCAGACTTGAAAAAGATAGAGTAAGATATGAAATATCAAGAAAAAGTGAGACATATTTTCACGTGTTATATGGAGAACGTATTTTTCCGAGTCTGTTTTTAACACAGCAGATTATGCCTCCAAAATGTACTACGGAAGTAGGTCAGAGTAATCTGCCTTGATACTATTTAAAGTCTTTGGTACAACTCGCAGTAACACATGAATGTCACATCGGACATCGGGAACGGCTCTATTTCGGCTTCGATATCGAGTGGGTGGGGGGGGGGGGGTATATGGGGTCCAGTTTTCCTACATAATTCTCTGACAAGCAAGAAAAAAAAAAGGAAAAAAACAGTTTTTCGCTCTAAAAGGGGAGGGGGGGGGCGCACGGGCCGGATGTGCCCCCCCCCCCTAAATCCGCCACTGATCTAACATCTGTCAATATTGTTATTTATTTGTATGGAAACTGAATAAGTAAATATGCCATAGTTCCATATAGAGTTCATATACATTTTTCAGTGTATGTTCTAAGATTTTCATCAAGTCGTTCAATGCATAACTACTTAACCTACCAGGGGAACAAAATATCAGAAACCTAATAGCCTAAACATGCCAGTGGAAGCCCTCCAAATCTATCACTTTTCATCACAGCTGCTAACCCCCACCCCCTCTCTCTCTCTTTCTCTTGTATTCATAATTTCTATCCCCCTGCATGTCTTCTTTTTTCTCTCTCTCTCTCTCTCAATTTCCCACTGGCTGTTTCTCACCCTCTCATATTTCCACTGTTTCTCTCTCTCTCACTCATTTTCCCCACCACTGTTTCCCACTGTATCACTCTCTCTCGCTATTATGATTGAGCAACCTTTAATTGGAGAACTACAAACAAATGCAATCTGTTGTACATTGTAGGGTATACATATACTTACACATTTATTTTCGACTTAATACATGTAATGATAACATTTTTATATTACAATAATTGCCTCTTGACTGCTTACTAAATACACCGTGTTACAATACATTTTTTTCATTCTATAGTTAGATTTTGATTTCACTCCGCAATGATATTCAAGTTCTTTCCCCAGTTTAACCTCTAATGCAAATTAAATTAAACCTATATATCTATATCTAAAGAGAAGTCTGCTATGAATCAATTATTCATATATTTTTCATCAACAAACTAATTGCCTTTCAGTGTGAATGGTACTTGGGCTGTACATAGGAGAAGACCCCCCCCCCCCCCCAGTGACTATAACTTTCCTCCTAACAAATTGTTTGCTAAGGGGGAAACTCCCCCCCCCCCCCCTTGCATCCACCCCTGTCACATACAGTGCAGTATTGCGTCCAAATAACTGAAAAGCAGTAAGGGCGTCGAACTATAACTTTCCGCCTAAAAAATTGTTTGCTACGAGCCATTAATCTTTCTCTCAAATTTGCTGTAAAATGTCGGAGCTTTTGCGCTTCGCGCGGGAGGTAGCGGGGGCGGGGGGGGGGGACTCCCCCTCCCTGCACCCACCCATGGGGATTACGCTTTGCGTGCTCATCACCAATTTCGCACTCTTGGCGTGCCCCACAGCCGCCCCCTAAAATGAAATCCTGGCTATCCCTGATATTAAGCTCCATATGAGCTTAACTGCGATATCTGACGGGAATGCCGAGAAAAGTTTTTTTAAAAAGTAAAATGCTATCTATAGTGGATTGGAACCGGAATTAGAGGGAATGGGGAAAACCGCAAAAGTAGTAGGTATGTGCCGCTGGCAAGAGAAAAGGGGGGGGGGCCTTCGGAACTAGCGTATCATGAAAAGGATGGTCTTCGGAACATTTTGGGAAAAGGGGATCAATATGATCAATTAAGATGCTACGGAACTGATTTCCACAAGCCCCCATTAGCTAAATACGCTATGTGTCATGGCAAGTCTACTGTGTGTGTATTCATATTAGCGGGTTTAATTCGCACGCATGCTTTGGAACAGTTTTTTTCTCTTCTTTTTCTCAACAATAAAAAATGGTTATGGTATGCTGTGGAACGGGAATTTGAGTGTAAAAATGGAGGTCTTCTGGGTGGCACATACCCTCCGTACACTATGTACTGAGTACTGAGTGGGGGGGGGGGGGGGGGGGCAAAGAGAAAGAGCCTCAGATAATTAAAAATGCGCTTTATCCGACATAACTTAATCGCCCCCTTTTCTTTCTTACTTTGGGCTTTGTTTTGAGTTTTGGGGCGTAGAGCATAGTTGTGGAGGGGCCGATGGGTGGATGGGCATGATAGGAGGAGAGGGAGGATAAGAAAGCAAGTGACAGAGGGAAACAGAGGAATAACAAGAGGGCGAAATTTACCATCGGCGATATTTTCAATGATTATCGGCGCCAATGGAAAATATTTGAAAAAATGTTATCAATCAGAGTTGATGAATTATTTTCAATTCTGGTAGGTTTATTAATATGCGGGTAACAGGTATTTAAATATGCAAGAAATGTTTCATGATTATTATTTGAAGACAACAAATCAATGTTGAAATCCCCCATGAAATACAATATCTTATTTTCTCTAGCTAGTATATCAAAACATCTTTCGAAATCCCCATAAAATGGATCAATATGGCTATTTTTGGGTGGTCGATATATTAGACTAATTACAATATTTTTCGTTGTTGGATTTTTAAAATTTCAATAAACAATGACTTGCATTGGTTAATTGACAAGTCATGTCGAATTTTGAATTTAAGATGTTCTCGAATATATAACGCAACTCCTCCTCCTTTTTTTCCCACGCGATCATTTCTAATCATTTCGTAATTTTGCAAGTTATATACATCAGGTGAAATAGAATGGAGCCAGGTCTCAGTTATACCATTGACTGAAAATGGGAAATTCTCAATACTATACAAAATGGTTTCAAAGGAATCAAAATTTTTACTTAAACTTCTGGAGATAATATGGAGTTAGCTAAATAATTTAGTTGCGTTTTTAAAGCTAGAAACAAATTCCTGAGTTGTATAGTACCTACTATCAGAGGTAACATTATTAAGATCAAAGTAAGACTGCTGGTTGCGTTCATTCATTTTTATCGAGTGGAACAATTTGAGTTTGAAATGTGTTGAATACTGAGAAATCAGCATCGAATATGTTGTTGTGTAAAAGATGAACAAGAATGAATGAAAAGGACAAAAGTAATGACTGGGATGGAATGAGAGGTGAAATGGATGATGGGGAAATACTGGGAAGAAAAGGGAACTTAACCTGACAGATAGACATCAAGAACTTGCTTGTACAATGAGCTCGAGCATCACTGCCACGTTGTGTTATGAAAAGCCAAACAAAGAAATATTTATATTTATTATAATTTCAAAACAAGAAAACCAAGCAATACATGTGATTTAACCTTGCCAGCTTGGCGTGATATGATATCGATAATGTAATTTGCAATGAATTATTTTTAAATTATTGTATCCCCCGAACTAGTGTTTGGGGATGGATTTGGCATCGTCGCGCCGCGTCCGCCGCAGAGATTTTCTTGTGAGCGCTCTACTGGCTGCAGTTTTTGTCGGATCACCTTCAAATTTTGCATGGAGGTGCATTATGGTAAGATGAAGACGCCTATTGTTTTTGGTGTAGGCGGGGTCGACATGGTTGCCATGGTAACCATATTTTTAAAGAAATAGTAAAGATTTTCTTGTGAGCGCTCTACCGGCTGCAGTTCTCGTCGGATCACCTTCAAATTTTGCATGGAGGTGCATTATGGTAAGATGAAGACGCCTATTGTTTTTGGTGTGGGCGGAGTCGACATGGTTGCCATGGTAACCATAGTTTTAAAGAAATAGTAAAGATTTTCTTGTGAGCGCTCTACCGGCTGCAGTTCTTGTCGGATCATCTTCATATTTCGCATGGTGGTGCATTATGGTAAGATGAAGACGCCTATTGTTTTTGGTGTGGGTGGAGTCATCGTTGCCATGGTAACCATATTTTTAAAAGAAAAAGTAAAGAATTTCTTGTGAACGCTCTACCGGCTGCATTTTTTGTCGGATCACCTTCAATTTCAAAACAACTAAAAAATGACAAAAGTACAAAAAGGTCAAATTTGTCAGCAGTGATACCCGAGGTCCCAAATTGCCACTTTATCCATTTCAGTCACAACATTGATTCAAATGGGGGATGGGTGACGGGTTCGGGGGATACATGTACTCGGATTGTTCCCCCCCCCCCCCCCCTCCGAGTGCTCTAGTTATATTTTTTTACAAACCGAATACCTTTATAAATATCTTTCAAGCAAAATATACATTTGTCAACTAAATATCAATCATATTTCAAGCATATCGTGCTGCAACACGCTTTAATGGATTTTATGATAACAAATGATAACTGATATAGAATTGAAATAAATCGAATCGAAATAAACTATGATCGATACTAAATGTTAATTTCTTTACAGTTTTTGACAAATAGATGCTAACATTTTCAAGTAAATAACAAGTTTTCGAATTTAAAGCCTTGTGATGAATGATTATGCGTATAGGTAAAATTAAATAGAAAATATATGATCGATAACAAGCATTACATTTCTCGGAGTAGTATATAATTACAGTTTCATATAATATTAAAATTTAAACACAGGTATAGAAAGCATGATATTCAATTAAAATAATACACAACCCCAGATGAAAGAAGATATGATATAAAACACATTATAAAACGGGTTCAAGAATGTAGCCATCCTGATTGGTCAAATAACACCACGTAACTGTGCAAAAAAGAGTGATAACATACAGCAAAAGGGAACTGTTGCACATGTAAACATGTAAACATAAACATGTAAACATTTATGTAGCGCAGACGATGCGATTTTGCTATATGTTTACCGTACACGCTATCGATATCGCGATATCGATCGTCGCGCTAATGTCAACAAGGACATAACATTCAAGTGAATTGTATTATTGCAGTCTACTGAGTATTTGAATGTAAGTACATTCGGGCGGTATCGCCAAATAGCTCAAATAGTATTTTCATGGCAATTAATTCATTTTATTAATAGATAAAGACTTGTTCATGAAACTTAAAGGTCATTGACTGTCTTGCAAAAATTTGCATGCGTTATGTCAATTTGATACAACCAAAATTTTAGGTATGTCGAATAAAATAATAGACCTGTCTGTTTAGTAATTTAGATGAGATTTTTCTGGGATATGTCATTCTTTCATGGCAGTTGGTTTGATGGTAGTAGGGAGGGGTTAATAATGGAGGAATGCACTTCAATACCTATACGAGATGTCGTTTATTTGGTTTTCAGATAGTTAGGAATGTCTATAGATTGTCTAAAATAGTTCAACTCAAGGAAAAGGGGTGAACTGTGGGCGGGGGTTGTTTTTTTTTTTTTTTTTTTTGCGATGGTCTATGGGATGTACATAATTGGTCTACTTAGGTATGTTATTTGTTTGATTTCTTTGTGTTTTTTTAGGGTAGTTGGTACTGGCTTTTTATCCAATCAGTTTGGGATATTTTTTTTCTTTTAAGGGGGTGGCGTCCGCTAATTTCTATGCTCATAGCGTTGGTCTTTCTTAGAGTAACCTTGAATACATTTTTGGATTATTGTAAATTCTTTAGCAAAGGCTCAATTCAAAAACATGCTTCTGCCTCGACATCTCTGGCATTTTTTGTAAAGGGGAGGAGTCTCCTTAACCGAGATCCATGATGGACTTTAACTGTTTTTCTGTTAACTGTAACTTTCTATCTTTGAATGTTAAAGGGTTGAGAGATAGATAGAAAGAGAGGGAATATTTACTTGGTTGAAGGATAAGCAAGCAGATGTAGTCTTTTTACAAGAGACATTTAGTACAAGGGATATTGAAGACGAATGGGGGTTAGTGTGGGACGGAAAGTTATATTTTAGTCACGGAACAAATCATAGTCGAGGGGTCACTGTTTTAATTAATTCTAAATTAGAGATTCAGATTTTAGATATAAAAACGGATGAAGAAGGGAAATACATCATCATGGAATGTATTTTACAAGGAATTAGGCTTATTATAGTTAATGTATATTTTCCGGTTCAGGGGAAAACTCTAGAACGGAATACAGTCTTGCATAAAATAAATTTAATTCTAAAAGAAAAACATGATCAAGACATCCCACTCATTATTGGGGGAGATTTCAATTTGGTAAGGAATATTGACTTAGACTACATGGGAAATAATAAACGACAGTTCCAGTCTTCATTTCACAAGAATTTCGATAATTTCCTGGGTAATTTAAATCTAATAGACATTTGGAGGGAATTAAATGGTTTTAAGAAGGAATTCACTTTTAGTCAAGTTAATATCTTTATGCAAAGCCGGCTTGATTATTGGTTTATTACTGAAAAGTTAAAGGAAATAGTTTTAAAATGTAACATAATCCCGTCTATAGCGCCAGACCATTCGGCAGTTATCTTTCAAATGTACAATAAGTCTACTGCATCATCTTCAAAACTTAAAGGCACATATTGGAAATTTAATAACAGTCTATGTACAGACAATGAATACACTAAGCAAATGAAAGAAGAAATTATTAATTTGAAACAAACATACCAAAATGAAATAAAAGATAAGAGAGTTTTGTGGGATTTTTTGAAAATGAAAATAAATAATTTTTCCAGGAAATTTTCGAAGGAAAAGGCTAAAAAACGAAGAGATCAAATTCTGGAACTAGAAAAAGAAATAAATCACATCCAAAATAATTTAACAGATATGAATAGAGAAACAATAGATTTATTAGAAAGTAAAAAGACAGAGCTGAAGGCATGCTATGATTACATAAGTGAGGGACTTAAAATCAGATCCAGAGCTACTTTTTATGAAAGCGGGGAAAGAGACACGAGGTACTTTACACAATTAATGGAATCTAACAAGAAAAGGACAAATATACGGAAACTGTTAATAGGTAGTGATATAAGTTTTGATCAATTCGAAATAAAAGCTGAAATTAAACAATTTTATAGTAAGTTATATTCAAAAAGAGAGGATAAAGATGTCGATGATAACATTTTATTCCATGATATACCAAAATTATCATTAGAGCATGTTTCATCTCGGCGTGTATGTTGATGTGCAATGTGTATTAAAAGTGAATGCGAATTTTGCAGTGGGGACTCGGTATGGTAGGGCCTAGGGGTCATAACTGGTTCATTCGGTTCGATTTTTGGACTATTTCTATGTTTATTTCATTTTCATGCAAAACACAGAGATGCATGACATTCCGCTCTGATCTGGCCACCTTATACCGGGTTTCGACTGTACATGTCATGTGTTCATGATGTTACTGGTTTTTTTTTCCGAGAGATAGAGAGAGTGTGTGTGTGTCAACTATAAATCGATCATTCACAGTTATGGGATCTGCCTTGTATTATGTCGCTAGTATAGTGGGAGGGGTGATTAGCCGTTCGTTGCCAGGTTCGTTTCGTGGGGTCGTCTTCGGTTGGCTATGGGCATCCTCTCAGGTCCTTTGTATTGTTTTGTTAGCTGCTCTCTTTATTTTACTTTTATCTTAGCTGCTCTCTTTATTTTACTTTTATCTTAGCTGCTCTCTTTATTTTATTTTTATCTGTTGTTGTTGGGGGTTTTTCTTTTGTTTTTGTAATTATTATCCATATTTTATGATTATCCTGATTTTGTACCTGATTTGTTGCATTTTGTAAAATTCAATAAATACATAAAAAAAAAAAAAAAAAAAATTATCATTAGAATCGATGAAAGCATGTGAAGGGAAAATTACAGAAGGTGAATGTTTAGCTGCTTTAAAAGAGATGAAAATGAATAAATCACCAGGAAATGATGGGCTGAGTGCAGAATTTTATATATTGTTTTGGCCGGTGATTGGGGATGTTTTACTTGAAGCTTTAAATAATGCTTTTATTAGAGAAGAACTCTCACCTTCACAAAGACAAGCAGTTATAACTTTAATTCATAAAGAGGGAAAAGATTCATTACAAATTAAAAATTACCGACCTATCTCATTACTTAATGTAGACTACAAAATTTTGGCAAAAGTTCTATCAATATAAGGAGTAAGGAAGTTTTACATGAAATAATCAAAGTGGATCAGGTGGGATATTTAAAGGGAAGAAATATTGGGGAAGCCATTAGACTTATAGACGATATGATTTATCACACAACAAAACATAATATATCGGCATATTTATTGGCTATTGATTTTGAAAAAGCCTTTGATTCATGCAGTGTCACATTGTTTTTTGTACAAAGTATTACAAGCTTTTGGTTTTGGACCTTCGTTTTGCAAGTGGGTTAAGACCTTGTATAAAAAGGCTGAAAGTTGTGTTTTTAATGGCAATATTTCAACAGGTTACTTTGACATTAAGAGAGGAGTAAGACAAGGGGATCCTTTATCCCCTTATCTTTTTATATTATGTATTGAAATATTAGCTAACAAAATAAGGCTTGAACCAGAAATTCATGGAATTAGGTTTGGGGATACAGAAGTCAAACAAATATTATATGCAGATGATATGACGATTTTTGTTCAAGATGTTTATTCGATTAGGAAGTTAGATAAGCTGTTTGAGTTTTTTTCGGAAACGTCAGGGTTGAAAATGAATAAGGATAAAACCTTTATAATGTTATTGGGACCCCATAAAGAAAGTGATGTAGTATTACCCTTCGGCAAAGTAGAGCAGATAGTTAAGATTCTGGGTATATATTTTTCATTGAATAGAGAAAGTCAGGAAAGAATCAATTATAAAGAAATACTTAGTAAAATAAAGAAAATTTTCACGTGGTGGAAGCAGAGAGATTCGACGTTAATGGGTAAAATCCAGCTTATTAAAACTTTTGTGCTATCCAAACTAATATATGTTTCTTCACTAACCGTTGTACCGACATGGTAAGTGCAGGAACAGAGTTATTTTTGATTTCTTATGGGGTGGGAAAGATAAAATCAAGAGAAATAGTGTTTATTTAAATTATGACAGTGGTGGTCTCAAAATGACTGATTTTCAATTATTCATCAAGGTGCAAAGAATTATGTGGATTAAAAAGCTTATATTGGGGGATCCAAATATGAAATGGAAACAATATTTTAGATATTTAGCTCGGAAAGCCGGAGGATTGTTAATATTTTTTAGTAATACCAGAATGAATTTAGTAGAGTTCCCATTGCCAGAATTTTATAAAGATATGATAGAGGTGTGGTTGAATAAGAAACACTTTTTGCTTAAAGAAGAAATAAACAAAAGAAATGAGTTGATCTTTAATAATATGTTCATACGATTGGATGGAGAAACTTATTTTGATGAAAGATTATTCTTAAAGAATGTTTATAAACTCCATCATATTGTAGATGAAGAAGGAAAAGTGAAATCTAATTCAAACCTTCAAAGAATGGGTCTAGATCAATTGGAAATAAACAAGATATTAGAAATTTTTAAGAATATTCCATATGTTTGGAAAGGTTTTTTGAAAAAGAATGATTATGCGGTCAAAGATAGTGGTTTGAACTTGAAATTTCAATTTAAAGGTAAATGTTTTTCCCTACAAGATATTACATCAAAAAGAATATATGAGGCTTTGTTAAACATGAGAACAGAAAAACCAAAAGCTATACAAAAATTAGAGGAAATGTATAATTTTTCAAAAAAGGATACCTCTTTGATTTTTTTGAGACCTCGGAAGTCTACTTTAAACAGTAGACTCAGAGAATTTCAGTTTAAAATGTTACACAATATAGTTTACACAAAAAAACATTTGTACCTATTTAAGATTATACCAGACAATTTATGCTCTTTTTGTCATAAAGAGGAGGAAACCTATAATCATTTATTTTTTACTTGTGAACGGATAAAAATATTATGGAATGAATGTGGTAACTTTTTTCAACTTCCCAATATTTCAAACATAGACTGGAAAGGTGTTCATATTGGGGTGCACGGATCAAATATAGGAGAAGAGCAATTATTGAATCATATAATCATTAAGATAAAGTACATGATATTTATCATAGAGTTAAAAGAAAACCCCCTACTTCTAATGAGATAAAGACAAAAATTCAAGAGGACAAAAAAGAAGAAAGAAAATTAGCGGAACAAAGAGGATTATTACCAAGTCATTTCAGAAAATGGGATAAGTTTATTTACTAGGGATGCTGAGGCAGACGCAATTTTAATGAATGGAGTTAGCCTGGTTCATTGTTGAAATTATCTTTATAGGGTTAATTTTTGAGTATGGGCATAGGAAGGTGGATGAAAGTGGGGGGAGGGAGGGGAGGTTGAACACTGAGGAACGAGATGTCGTTCGGGAAAGGGAGAGAGGGAGAGGGAGGTGGGGGCATGGCAGTTTAAGTATGGAGGTATAGGGATTATCTTTAAGTTATAGGGTTTTTGTTTTGTTTTTTTCTTTTTTTCCATTAACTGAATCAGGGTTATTATATTTTTTCGGTTGTGTATACGTTATTGAATTTGTAGGTACTTTACAATTTGTATTATGTGATGTAATATAATTTATATGTTTATATTGCGAATGTTCATAATTGTGATATGCATATTATTTACATGTAAATAAGTATGTTAATTAAGGATGCATATTATATATGTTATGTTATGTTATTTTGTTTGTTCATTGAATGGAAAATAAAAATCTTTAAAAACAAAACAAATCAACAAATCAACAAAATTACTGCTGTAGCGCTACATACCACCTATACCGCGGTCGGATCGGTGCAATTCAGTACCGAAAATGAAAGTTTAAGTTTAATTTTTGACGATAGAAGCGTTTAATTTTTGACGATAGAAGCGTGTAAAAAAATGGCTGTATCTTCGAATCTCAGTTTTGCACTTTTCACGGAGGAAGAACTCGACGATCTACTGAATGGTAAGGATTCCAACAGTACGAAACGAGCAGTGAAATTTGGATTTTCAAAGCTTGAAAGTTTCGCTAAACTCAGTCGCACGGACCTATCCACCATCACGCAACGTGATATAGATACGCTGTTAAAGACCTCAGCCTGACCCAAAACAACCATATATTGACGTAAAGCTTAGTAAACAAAGAATATAATTACCCTGGGTATTCATAAATTTTCGTCTCCGTTTATCCATAAAAAAAATTTTTTTGGGTCCGCCCCCTCCCTATTACGTAACAACAGAGGAAACTGCAGGGGGTCGCTAGACGTGTGACGACATGTCATGTATACAGCTCCGAGTGCGTCTACACGATATGTCGTCATCAAATTTTCACCCCCGCAAAGTAGCGTTCCTCAGAGACGGGGCCCTCGACAGAAAAACCACCGGGGCTCAACATTCGGGACGCTGTTACTCATTCCACAGGAAACGGAATCTCATGAAATTGGTTTCAATTTGTTCAGAAAATATATAGGTCCCCGTGGATGAATAAAGTGTATATTTCAAAATTCGGTCAGGCTGAGGTCTTTAATGTTGAGCCATGCAGGCATCAGAAAAGCGGATGGAACGCACTAGCGGATCCGGGGGGGCCGAATCGGCCGCGGCCCCCCCCCCCCCCCCTATTGGCGGCGAAAAAAAAAGGAAAAAAGAGGGGAAAAGAAAAAGAAGAAGAAAAAAGGAGGAAGGAAAGAAGAAGAAAAAAGGAGGAAGGAAAGAAGGAGAAAAGGGAGAAAGAAAATAAGGAAAAAAGATAAGGAGGAAAAGAAAGAAAGAAAGAAAGAGAAAGATAGAGGGGGGGGGGGGGGGGGGGAGTCAAGCACGTGCGAAACCCGGGCCGGTCCTGCATGGCTTGTGGAAAATTAAGTCGGAATGCAACCTATTTCCCCAAAAAATCTCAGCCTAAACGCAGTGTCTGAAATGCTTAGTGCAAATGCGCTGACGATAATGCCCCTGCAAAGAAATTTCGAGCCAATCCTGAAGAATTTATTTGAAAGGAGGGGGCCGGCCGTGACGGCAGCGTTGGATAAGGGAATGGGGGGGGGGGGGGGTAGGGTGTGCACATGTTCAGTTGCGGTCCGCATTGGGTGCACATTTGAGTAGGAGTCTAGCAAAGTTATGGGGGATATGTAAAAGCACTCATGATAAGGTCGAGCCCGGCCCCCTACAAATCTGGGGGGACCGGGGGGGGGGGTGGGCGGGGGGACGGGCGGCACTTGGAGGGGGCGCAAAAACGCAAAAGAGAAAGGAAACGGGGTTAATGAAGAAAAATGCTTACGGATTATGCCCCCCCCCCCCAATCCGAACGGTTAGTGCATTAGAATAGAGTTTTGGAGGGTTGGAAATGCAAAAATTTCAAAAGCTCAGTTGCTTTGCTCCCTTGCCTAATTATTAGAGTTAAGGATCTCGTAATTTTGCGCCCCCGCCCCCCCCCCCCGTATATAGTTCCCAAACAGCTTAAAGGGTTTAAAATTTGAAAAATAAAAATGTAATTGTCGTTGTTCTGCTCGCTATCATGTAATTGCCCCCACAATAAACTGTATAAAACAGCATTTGCAACATTTGCAACATTTGAATGAAATCCCAACTTTCCGTCGCCTTGCTGAATTTCTCGACTACTTCTCAAGGGGTTTGGTTAATTTTGCTCCCAGTTTTAGAACTGAGTGAATAGAAAACCGTTTATCAATGTACAAAATTCGAACTTCTCTATTGCTCAATAGCAGTAGTCAATTGCAAAATTTCCAGAGTAAAATACACAGGGAATTATTAAAGTTAGGGTTAAAAATTTAAAAATTGCCGCTCGGTCGCCTTGCTCCCTCACTTCTACAATAACTTAAATAAGTTTGGGGATTCGGAGGTTGGGGCGAAACTTAATTGTTTGCCCCGAGCGCCATAATCCCTAGATACGCCACTGGCCAGTATAGTTCTTAAATAGCTTAAAGGGTTCAGAATTTGAAAAAATAAAGATGTAATTGCTTTGCTCGCTATATCATGTAAGTTTCATATGACTCCTGCTATATTTTGCGCCCCCAATATAGGATAAAGTGTATAAAACAGCATTTGCAAAGGTTCAAGTTTTGAAAGGAATCTCAAATTCAGGTAGCCTTGCTGATTTTATCGACTCTTTCTCAAGCCTATAGGCTAGGGTTTTTTGTTACTTTTGCTCCCGATATAGAAGTGAGTGAACAGAAAACCGTTTATCAATTATATTTTAATTATATTTTATCTCAAAGGGCTTTCATGCTGTCAAGCCTCGGCTTATTATGAAAACCCTCTTGTTTGATTTCTCTTTCTATAATCCTACTGTAAGCCTTGTAGTTGAAGATATATTAATGTCATGATGTTCCATTGTATTGTATATCGCATAATTTGTATAACGTATGCATTATTTGATGAATTGAGAAATCAAGCAGAAATAAATAAATCAAATCAAATAAATAAATCAAATCAATGTATACAACTTGAGCTTCTGTACCGCTCAATTGCAAAGTTTCCAATCCTGGGTAAAATGCACAAGAAATGCGTTGTTTCCGGTTATAACATTTTTTCGCTCGGCCGCTTTGCTCACTCGCTTGTACAATAACGTAGGTAAGTCTAGGCACTCTGGGGAAGGGGGGGGGTAACTTCATTGTTTGCCCCGGGGCCCCATAATGCCTAAATACGCCACTGACTTCACTTCCCTCGCCGGCCGGTCACCCCCCCCCCCCCCCCCCCCCCCCCCCCCCAATCATGAACACGCATCGACACCCCTGGTTGGAGGTGATTTAATCTATATATAAATCAGTTTAATTAAATTCAAGATTATTTTTGAAGGTAGCTTCCAGATTTTGTCAAATTTTCAACCCTTGTACAGGAGTCAATTTATGTGTATGTGATGTCCTTACAATGCTTTACGGCAATTGATAAGGAATTCAGACTAGTAAGCAGGGCTGTTGAACCATGAACATTAAAGCAATGCACAGGCCTATATGGTTAGGACACACTCACTGAAACGTTCATTGACTCCTTTGTCAGGGGCGGCGCAAGGGTATTTTCATAGGAGGGGCAAGACGACTAGCAGACAACGTTATTAAGCCTACGCACACCCTTTGAAAAGATGGAACTTATAATGAGAATGGAAAATTTCTTTTTCATCAGTTCAATTTGCTATACCCTACTCCTACATTCTCTTTAATATCACATATTAATTTTTTTCTATTCTTTTTCTTTTAATTCTATTCTTTGCATAATATACAGTTCTGCTCTACTCATGAACTGCGTGCGATTAAAGCGAGCCAAAGAGTCGAGTTTGGATATAAGTGGGCAGGCACAGTGCTCCCTTGCCCACAAGTGAGATTATTCATGGTTTAGATGAACAAATAATGACAATGATGATGATGATGATGATGATGGTCATGATGATGATAATGATGATGATAATACAAAAAATATAACCAAAGTAGTTCAAAACAATAGACAATTGATGAATAATCTGATAATGAAAATCAAAGCTGGTGTGCACCTCCATTGACCGACCCACAACTGGGTCATTCCAACGAATTATACATGTATATGAAAATAAAATAGAGCCTATATATATATATTCTTTTTTCTTCTTCTGTTTCTTTTTAGGGGGAGGGTGGTCACTTGAAAAATCATAGGGGCAACCACCCCCTTGCCCCCCCCCCCATCCCCCACCCTGTAGCGCTGGCCCAGCGCCATCCTCGAAAGATGTCTTTCAGGCATCTATAAAGGTGAGTCGGATGACAGTGCAAAATTCGTCGATATCAAGCAATTCGCTCATGACGACGGTCTCCTGCGTTCTGATTCCTTTTGTTAAATATCAATTTTCAATATACTCACATTCAGAATTCAAATGTATATAAATGAATTGTATGTTCCAATGAATAAACAAACAAACAAAGTCACCCGATGTTCGGGCAGCAGAGCGAACTGCCCGAATATCAGATGTAAATACCTTATCTCGTATATTTTGGTAAGAATATTTCCTCTACAGGCTGTAAAATTAAAGTGCCAAAAATTTGCTCGCTTGCTTCGCTCGCTCGCCAGATGTAGAATCCACAAATTGATTGGGCAAGTGACGTCAGTCCTTGCGGAAATACGTATATTAATTTGTACAAGAGACACCTACGGGGGGTTAGGAGGTTTAACCCCCCCCCCCCCCCCCTCCCTTGGGCTGCCAAGTAAAAATTTAATGTGCATAGAAAAACGCCATCATAATTATGTCCAGACCCACATGTTATCATGGACTGCTTTTTATGGTCTCCATTGCGTTAGCAAAAAATCGGCTCGCCGCTATCGAACGCGAACATCGCCGCTCCGCGGCTTTTTATGGTCTCCATTGCGTTAGTAGATCTATGCCAGGAAAACATCACTTACGGGGGTTCAAAATAGAAAAAAAAAATCGGCTCGCCGCTCCGCGGCTTTTTATGGTCTCCATTGCGTTAGTATAGTAGATGCCAGGAAAACATTACTTACGGGGGTTCAAAATAGCATAAAAAAATCGGCTCGCCGCTATAGTATAGGTACGGTACTCCTATGTAATGAGTTGATGTAATTCGTGATTGAACTTTTCAATTTTCAAATTTCCGGCCCCCCTATTGGGAAATCCTGGATCCGCCCCTCGGAACGGACTACACAAAAAACTCAACAGTGCCAAGTGATTCCTACTCCGAGTCCTACTCCTGTTACTAGTGCTAGTACTAGTCCTGTTCCTACTACGAGTGCTAGTACTGGTACTAGTCCTACTCCTAGTGTCATTGGTGGTACCTTGTCTTCACCTTCAAGCTTCAAATTCGAACATGCTCAGCCAAGCTCCGGCCAAGCTCAAGTAAGTGATGATCGGTGAACCAGATTCAATACCACTTCCATAATTGTCAGGTTCACATTACTAACAAATAGGTCTAGGGCTAGGCCTAAGACCAGGCCTAAACATTGTAAATAAACATGTGTAGGCCTAGGCCCCTATATACGTTCGCAACCGTCTAGATCTAGGCCCAATAGGCTAGGCCTAAAGATTGTAAATTAACATTGTACGTTTGCAATGTTCAGCCTATACTAGCGAGCAGGATTCACGCATGGGACATGCCATGACAATTTGAGGTAAGTGAAAGCACTAAGATTGTATACAGACCCGTTTTATAAAACTATTAATACATGGTTGTGAGGTCGTGCATTACACCACAATAAAAACCTTTGTGTTGCCGGATCGCACTAACACACTCCCAACCATGTATTAACAGTATACTACAAATATAATATTCTAAAACAGTATAAATTTTCGTTTAACAAAAGGCTTCAAATGAAATTGATATTACTTGAATATTGAAAAAATTTCCATAAACAAAAGCTATGGATAAATTAATTGATATCCTTAATCATATACTCTTACTTCTCAAATTGACAAGCAGTATTTTTTTTTCCTTACATGATGAATTTCCATACATCATAGTTGCAAACAAAAATTCATATTTCCAGAGGAAAAAAAACAACAAAGAAACAAATCTTATTTGAGATAAACATATCCAGTTGTATAATGCAACAATTTTGTTTGACAATATAGTAACTTAAACTTCCTTTATACAGTTGTCTTGAGAGAAAAAGGTTTTTTTTTTAAACCCTACCCTACCCGACCTCCCCCATTACCCCCCTTTACCGGTGGACGACTCTGGGTTCCAGTTGTTTGTCTAATATTCAGGTTTTCCCATTTAGAAAAATGGATAGTGAGAGTCCCCCTCATTGCTGCCAATTTCCCTTCTTCTAGTTTATCCCCTATAATACTATTCTTTATTTGATTAAATGAAGGTGTTTTTTTAAGTTCTCTATTTCTATAAATCAGATATTTAACAAGAATTAGAACGTGATTCATTAATTGATGTTTTCCTTTATTTCTATCCTCCTTCCCAAACATAATTTCCTCCCAACTACAGTTATGTATTTCAAAATCTAAAAATCTCGTGCACATTTCCCACACTGATTGTGCAAATTCACAAGTATAGAATAAATGTTTATATGTTTCTTCTTCTCTTTCGCAAAATGAACGTAAGTTCATATTATACAACTTCCTTTATATCGAATAAACTTATTATTGAAAATTACCACATCACCAATGTCTATACTCGTCTCCTTATATGTGTTGTATTCACCCAATCTTCTAATAAGTCCATATAAAATTGTGGAGCTGTCACTTTTAATAAACCTATATATAGTCACATGAAAATATTAAATCTCCACCCAGGTGTTCAGTGACAAAGTTAAAATATTGTTTCCATTTCATGTCTTCGTCTTTATTTAGAAGTTTTTGAATCCACATAATTCGCTGCGATTTCACTTGTGCAGAAAATTTTAACATCTTTAATCCCCCTTGCTTATAGTCTAAGATCATTGTATTTCTATTGATTTTATGTGTCTTTCCTTTCCATGTGAAATCGAAAGTTACTTCATCCAATGGATCATAAACCCATTTCGGAACAGGAGTAAGTGACGCCCGATAAAGAACTTTAGAATAAATATGCACCTTCAATAATTGAATCTTTCCCATGAGTGTTAAATCCCTTTGCTTCCCAAAATTTAAAAGTGCTTTTATTTTACTTAAGATTTCTTTGTAATTTAGATCTTCTTTCTTGTGTTCATCAAGGGAAAAGAAAACCCCTAAAACCTTAAGAAAGTCAACTATTTCGCTAAAGGAAAAATCACAATCTAAACGTTGGCATAAACCTAACCTCAATATTTTAGTTTTGTCGTTGTTTATTTTCTGTCCGGAAAGTTTTTCGAAGTCTGCAAATAGTACTTTTAACCTATTAATTATCATGTCAACTATCGATTCCCTGAGCAATTAAAAAAAATACATTATTGTCACTGTCACTGTCATATGGCAGCATTGTACAATACCAAAAATTACATGTTATGCGTAGTTTCTTGGAATTAAAAATTAGACCGCTGATGTATGCAACTGATGTATAACCCATAACATCTGCACGTACGTCTGATTTTCTTATGATGGGTTGGTTGCCCGAATGTTGGAATTTTTAAAATCCTCGGGGGGGGGGGGGGGGGGGCTGCATCCTATTGCTGAAGGGGACACCTTTCGCCCAAATATCAACTTTTCAACTTCTATTTTTTTTCTAAATGCTTGCTTGTGAGTCAGCAAATTTTTGAAAACGTTTTTGTAGTGAAAATGCACAGAAGTTACACAAAGAAACAAATCTTATTTGAGATAAACATATCCAGTTGTATAATGCAACAATTTTGTTTGACAATATAGTAACTTAAACTTCCTTTATACAGTTGTCTTGAGAGAAAAAGGTTTTTTTTTTAAACCCTACCCTACCCGACCTCCCCCATTACCCCCCTTTACCGGTGGACGACTCTGGGTTCCAGTTGTTTGTCTAATATTCAGGTTTTCCCATTTAGAAAAATGGATAGTGAGAGTCCCCCTCATTGCTGCCAATTTCCCTTCTTCTAGTTTATCCCCTATAATACTATTCTTTATTTGATTAAATGAAGGTGTTTTTTTAAGTTCTCTATTTCTATAAATCAGATATTTAACAAGAATTAGAACGTGATTCATTAATTGATGTTTTCCTTTATTTCTATCCTCCTTCCCAAACATAATTTCCTCCCAACTACAGTTATGTATTTCAAAATCTAAAAATCTCGTGCACATTTCCCACACTGATTGTGCAAATTCACAAGTATAGAATAAATGTTTATATGTTTCTTCTTCTCTTTCGCAAAATGAACGTAAGTTCATATTATACAACTTCCTTTATATCGAATAAACTTATTATTGAAAATTACCACATCACCAATGTCTATACTCGTCTCCTTATATGTGTTGTATTCACCCAATCTTCTAATAAGTCCATATAAAATTGTGGAGCTGTCACTTTTAATAAACCTATATATAGTCACATGAAAATATTAAATCTCCACCCAGGTGTTCAGTGACAAAGTTAAAATATTGTTTCCATTTCATGTCTTCGTCTTTATTTAGAAGTTTTTGAATCCACATAATTCGCTGCGATTTCACTTGTGCAGAAAATTTTAACATCTTTAATCCCCCCTTGCTTATAGTCTAAGATCATTGTATTTCTATTGATTTTATGTGTCTTTCCTTTCCATGTGAAATCGAAAGTTACTTCATCCAATGGATCATAAACCCATTTCGGAACAGGAGTAAGTGACGCCCGATAAAGAACTTTAGAATAAATATGCACCTTCAATAATTGAATCTTTCCCATGAGTGTTAAATCCCTTTGCTTCCCAAAATTTAAAAGTGCTTTTATTTTACTTAAGATTTCTTTGTAATTTAGATCTTCTTTCTTGTGTTCATCAAGGGAAAAGAAAACCCCTAAAACCTTAAGAAAGTCAACTATTTCGCTAAAGGAAAAATCACAATCTAAACGTTGGCATAAACCTAACCTCAATATTTTAGTTTTGTCGTTGTTTATTTTCTGTCCGGAAAGTTTTTCGAAGTCTGCAAATAGTACTTTTAACCTATTAATTATCATGTCAACTATCGATTCCCTGAGCAATTAAAAAAAATACATTATTGTCACTGTCACTGTCATATGGCAGCATTGTACAATACCAAAAATTACATGTTATGCGTAGTTTCTTGGAATTAAAAATTAGACCGCTGATGTATGCAACTGATGTATAACCCATAACATCTGCACGTACGTCTGATTTTCTTATGATGGGTTGGTTGCCCGAATGTTGGAATTTTTAAAATCCTCGGGGGGGGGGGGGGCTGCATCCTATTGCTGAAGGGGACACCTTTCGCCCAAATATCAACTTTTCAACTTCTATTTTTTTTCTAAATGCTTGCTTGTGAGTCAGCAAATTTTTGAAAACGTTTTTGTAGTGAAAATGCACAGAAGTTACACAGTTATCTGGGAACCTCGCTGCCCAAATAATTATGGGGATATTCTGACCTCGTTGCCCGAATATGAAGTGGTGCTTGCCCGAATGTCGGGACTTTGAAAATCCTCGGGGTGGGGCTGCATCCCATTGCCGAAGGGGACGCCTTTCGCCCAAATATCAACCAGAACCACGTAAATATAAAAGCAATAAATATGAAGGAAAAAAGCTGTATGTAGGGTAATACCAATGTCACAAACATGTCGGTTTTTCGCTTTGTGTTCACCTTTTGTAGGTGCCCCCTTTTTTAAGTGCCCTTTTTTGCTGCTGCCCCCACACTTTGAAAGATGCTCCGCCGCCCCTGAGTATGCCTATTACAGCGCCCTCATGCATTTTCAGCAATAGGAAAGTAAAGCATAGGCCTATGTCCATGTTACACCAATCTAATCAAATCATATCAAATCAATTTATTGAATTAAAATCCGCGATTCTATTACATAACAATCGTACAAGTCTAGTCTTCAGAGGTTAGCATGTCCCAGGTGTTCAGGCAGTGGAATCACACAAAGAATTTCAAAGAGGGCGCACTGACTGCATGCCCAATCCAATCCATAAATCCTGGCTACGAGGGCGTAAATAGAAAGCTAACAACTTTGAATTAACATAACTTCTTTTCCCTTTTTCTTTATGGGGAGCACTGCACAAAAAGCTACATATTGGACTGTTTAACAAATCCTATCATATTCGCCGGAAAAGTGTTTGATTTGAAAAATAATATTTGTAAAACACATTTTCAAATATCTTTAAAAAGATAATATGTCATGACACTGTATTTTAATGCTCTATAATCACTTATGTTATATTTGGCCCTCCAAAATCAGAATTTTGGCACCTAGCTGACACAATATTTTTCCACCATTATCATACCCACTATGTATCATTGTGTTTTGATATCTAATTAGCCATTCACTGAGCTTTTACTACCTCGAGAAAAGCATTTAAATCACTCTTTTCGACTCTATAGTGAATAGCTGGTCCTTTAGGCCCTTTTGGAACAAATGCCGGGCCCCTGTGGTCGTTGGTGGGTCTTAGCCTTTACCCCATTTCATTTCATTACTGTTTATAGCGGATTTTCAACACCAAACGAACCAAGAGGAGCCGTCTATGTACCTAACTATGTTAACCTCTTCGACTTGTACTTCTTATTATTACATAGAATTCTAACTACACTTCATTTTTATTTATATAATTTAGGAGTTTGGGATTATCATAATAATAATAATAATAATAATAATAATAATGAGATGCTTATATAGTGCGAAATAAAACATTGTCTATATGCGCTTAACAAAATAAACATAATTTATAAACATATCAACTTAAGGTACAATAATCATATACACACAGAGAAATTTTTACAAAAATTATGTAAAATAGGAACTCCATAACTTTTTTGTAAAATTTACTTAACAAAATGTTTTACAAAAATTATGTTAAATAGGAACTCCATAACTTTTTTGTAAAATTTACTTAACAAAGTATTCGACGATAATTATGTAAAATTTCATGTTAAATATAGGTACTTAAAATTCATGTGTAAATTTTACCTAAGAAACAATTCAGTTGCCCACCACCCTTTTTCCTCCAACCTAGGTTTAAAAAAAATTATGTTAAATAGGAACTCCATAACTTTTTTTGTAAAATTTACTTAACAAAATGTTTTACAAAAATTATGTTAAATAGGAACTCCATAACTTTTTTGTAAAATTTACTTAACAAAGTATTCGACGATAATTATGTAAAATGTCATGTTAAATATAGGTACTTAAAATTCATGTGTAAATTTTACCTAAGAAACAATTCAGTTGCCCACCACCCTTTTTCCTCCAACCTAGGTTAAAAAAAAATTAAACCTGCTTAACTTATCAATCCTAACCTACCCTAACCTCTTAACTTATCAATCAATCCTAACCTATCCTATCCTATCCTAGTTGGTACATGTGTGTGTAATTGGGTTTTTACAGACGTGTATCAATCAGATATGAAATCAGATATGAAAGACGTGTATCAGTCTCGAACCTGGGGGTCCACTGGTAGCACGCCAGGCGCACGCCACAACGCTATATACAGTTATATACATGTGTGTGTGTGTAATTGGGTTTTTTTACAGACGTGTATCAATCAGATATGATTATTTACGTCTGGGACCGACCTTTAGCGTCGGTCCCAGTCTCGAACCTGGGTCCGCTGAATCAGTTTATAACTTCCACTGGTAGCTGGATTACAGGCGCACGCCACAACGCCCAGTTGTGCAAGCTCTTAAATACCCCTTATAAATCGGGCCACCCCCAAACCATACGCTACTGAAAATTCATGAATATTCAATTATTCATATAAGTGTTTTCCCCAATATTGAGGGAAAAATACGAAAATGTATTTTTTACAAAACCGTTTGCAAAACATTTTACTTAATGGCGACAAATTACATTGTGCATGTTAAATAAACTTAACGAAAAGGGCAATATTGCAAAATCTTTATGAAGAAATATCTTACAGCGTTATTTTGCAAGATTTGTTCAGTCAGTTTTACATAACTGTGTATCAAAATCATGTTAATGTCAACTGACATTCGTAAAATGTATTTTATACACAATAGTTTACAAAACATTTCACTTAATGTTGACTTATAACATCTGCATGATAAAATTCCCTTTAAAAAAATACTTGTACTTTAACACATTTTACATAATAGACATTTCTTTTGCAAAATGAATTTTACTTAAATATTGCTAAGTAAATGTTACATAAAATTTTACATTTTGCATGACACATTATATGCGAAATGTAATTCATTACAAATATTTAGTAAAATACTACATAAAAACATTCATTTGAGACAATTTTACATATATTAAGTAAAAATTTTACAAAAGGAAGTTTACATAATGAAATATTAAGTAAATATTTCTCTGTGTGTAGTGATATCAGAATTGAAGTTAATGTAATGACAATAATTAGAACAACATGATAGATGTATTCAGAAATTATCTTAACATTTCAATAACCGTAACTAAAATTACTTCATTATAAATGTAAACATGAGATTTCTTGAAATTGTGGAAGAGAGTTCCAAAGTGTCGGTGCAGCGGTGCTGAAAGCCCGGTCCCCGTAGAATTTAGTCCTAACCTTGGGAGTCTGGAGGAGGTTCATGTCCGTGGATCGAAGGTTTCTGGTAGGGGTATATTCATTGATGATATTTGATATGTAGGACGGGGCAGTACCATTTAGGCTTTGTACTCCATCAGCAGGATCTTCAATTGGATGCGATGGTGGACTGGAAGCCAGTGTAATTGCAGAAGAAGAGGTGTGAAAGGAAGATTCAAATAGGGATGATCAAATCATTTAAAAATAACAAAGAAACAAAAACAAAAGCAACAAAAGAAGAGGAAAATACAATTGAAACAAAGTACAAAGTGTATAATGCTCTTAAAGTCTGCAATATTTGGTATTTTATTCGTTAATCCAAGGAGGTACTAGACAAGCTTGCCTAGTACCTCCTTGGTTAATCAGATTCTCTACCACAGTCCAGCTCTTGTTACCATAATATTGGCACGATTCTCTTTGTCACTGCTGCCACGTAGCTTCACGAACTGAACATGTCTGCTGCCAAATTCTTGAAAACGGTGACTTACGTTTCCATTACACTGTTTTTATTGCTGTATATTGTTTTACGGACCTTAGATTCGTCTCGTTTAGATGATGCTCATCATATTGGTAAGCGTTTTTCATATTTTCCTCTTCGTTTTTAAGACCGATCCGTTGTAATATAGCTGAAGGAAAACGACCTTCATGGTATACTATAATGAAGTCCCCAATTCATTCCGGCCATCACTAGCAGCGACCAGCTGCATTTATATTACTTGTTGGCAATATGTATATCATATGATATCACTATCTCGGAAGTAACAATAGAGTGACCAAGAGAATTGCTCTTACATTTCCCCTGGACCGGAGGCCTAGAATGAAATTTAGTTGCACATGGAATATTGATAATTATTAAGAGGTGAATAGATCGAAGAACGATATGCATGCAATACTTGCTTGCTAACTAGCCGTTAATGGGTATAAGCTGTGTGTACATATATATATATATATACATGTATATATATATATATATATATATATATATATATATATATATATATATATATATATATAGAGGCAACATAATGAGTACATCTGTAGACGTAGCTGTTGGTACCACGCTTTTAATTAGCTTTCGGGCAATTAGCCCTTCTTCAGATTATGAGAGCATCTGCGTGTGGTTTGTTGCCTCTATATCATTAGCCCCCGAGTACACTACCCCACCATGTTAAAGAGTGTGCGCCAATTGTTGCTCTTATATATATATATATATATATATATATATATATACCCCCTTTATACCCTTTATATATATATATATACATGTATATATATATAGGGTAAAACATGTTCAGTGAAATAAGAGAAGTATAATAAATGATTGATAACAAAACAGGTATTACAAGTACTACTGAATGGGATTACAGGGCATTAGGATTCCACAGTGACTGCCCGTTCAACTACGAGGGATAAAGGTGAAATAAAGGTAAATATACTGATGGGGGGGGGGGGGGGGGGTTATACACAGCTCCTCCAGTTGAGCACTTTAAAAACTGCAGTGTATTGTACATTACTGTACATTACTTATATATATATATATATATACATCAAGCTTTCGATCTGTGATCTTCATCAGGACTCTATAAAAACACAAAATGATCGCTGAAATTTACATTGGAATATACATTTAAATTTTTTTGTTAATACTTATCATCATAATTATAATAATAATAATATTATTATTACTATTATTATTATTATTATTATTATTATTATTATTATTATCATTATTATTATTAGCAGTAGTAGTGGTGGTATTATGTTATTGTTATAATTAACATCATCATCATTATTATACTTGTGCATATATTTTAAAGAATAAATCAACGTATGAAAAGATACTATATGTCTATATAATTATACAAATCTATTTCTGTAACAATTTCCAAAATGATATAAATTTAATCAAATAAATTGCTGGATGTAACCTTTATAAATGGATCCATCAATATCAAACAATATAATAATGACAGCGATGCAATTTGAAAAGGGGGTTAATCTTCGGTCCTTTGAAATGTTGACTCAACACTGATAAGTTTATAGAGTGTGTGCAAGTACTCATTTGAATCTGGGAATGTGTTGGTGGTATACGTGTGATGCGTGCGTTGTGTGTCATGTGTATAATGCACATTTCTAATATCATTTGCTACTCATTTATACACATCATACGATAAACAATAATTATCAGCTGTAATTATGTGGGAGCTACAAAGACCCATGAGAATTGACTGAAAAAATATAAAAGACCCCTAAAGCCATGAAAGTGGAAACAGAATTAAAACATGATATGTTATTTCATACTTCATTAATTTATATGGATTATCAAAATACCGTGAGTTTTCTTTAAATGGTGTGATAAGAAATAAAGAAGAATTTACCCACCATTCAATGATAATAATAATAATAATTTATGAAGCACAGAAGCTATGTACATAATTATATTCCACTGCACCGAACTCTAACAGAAGAGCAGGCTAATTAGTGTGAAGGTGACCTTACAGAAAAAAGAATGTTGGGAAGCCCTTTTATCCATGAATGTTAATAAGTCACCTGGAAGCGATGGGCTTGGTAGTGAATTATATAGGCACTTTTGGAACGATATAAAAGAAATGTTAATTGTAGCCTTAATAAAGGTTAAGAAAGAGGCACGTCGTCCTTAACCCAAAGGCAAGCCATTCTGGCGCTTTTGTACAAAAAAGGTAATAAATCTTGTTTGGACTAGAGTACCTTTATATAGAGAGTAGCGACATGTACGGAAACAAAATACCGTTTGAATTCTTTCTATTGAGAGAATTGCTCATCGGAATTGAATAGAAATGTTGCACAGCAGTGGAAACAAAATGGCGTTCAAACATGGGCCTGGGAGCCGGGGATGCGGGGGGTGCTGCAGCACCCCCTGTAAAAAATCACTACAAAAACACTGAGGACCTTTTTTTTTTTTTTTTTTTGCTTGTTAGAGATTTTTGGACTTAAAAAGAGACACAGCACTCCCAGTAACAAAATCGTTCCCAGGCCCCTGCGTTCAAATCATGAGTTGTCGCTGCTCTTTTCATGTAGGTACTCTAGTTTGGACAATTGGCGTCCCATATCATTGCTTAATATAGATTACAAAGTCGCTGCCTGTGCTTTATCTATATCTGTATAATTCCTTATATTATATCTGATGACCAAACCGGATTTATGAAACATAGGGCAACTACAGAAAATGTACGACTGTTGCAAGATGTCATCGATTATTGTATTGTTAAGAATCAACCAGGAATTATAATGGTTTTAGATTTTCGTAAAGCGTTTGATAATGTCACACATACTTTTTGGTACAAAACTTTGCGGAAAATTAATTTTAATGTATCTTTTGTTCGTTGGATTAATACGTTATATCAAAATGCCAATGGGAGAGTGTTAAATTACGGATGGTTTAAACAAAATGATATTAAACGTCACGGCTGCCCTTTATCTGCACTTTTATTTATAATAGTTGCAGAGGTCTTGACTGAAAAAAATAAAACAAAACAAAAACCATTACAGGTATACACAAAAGCATTACAGGTATACACATACTACTTAGTAAAGTAGGTGAACAAAATACTAAAGAGATAATAATTGCCCAATATGCAGATGACACTATTATATTTGTAGATTCTGCCTTGTAATGTTGATGTTAATGAGTTTGGCAAAAGAGCAGGACCTATTAGTGAACTGGAATATTATGAAATTAACTGATACAATCGAGTTAGAAGATGTAAATGTAACCTATCAACCGGTAAAATATTTAGGAGTGTATGTGGGTAAAAATCATGCGGAGGTAGAGAGACTAAACTGGGAAGGAAGGATAGAGAAAGTAAATAATATTTTGAACCTATGGAAAATGCGTAAATTGTCATATTTTGGAAAAGTTACAGTACTGAAAATTTTAGTTGCATTTCAATTTGTTTATAATATTGCTACGGCAGTTAAAGTTCCCAAGTACATGTATATTATTAAAGAGTTGAATAAGCTAATGTATTCTTTTTATGGCACTCAAAAATAGAGAAGGTGAAAAGAAATGTATGTATAAACTAGAAAGGCCGTCAAAGGCGGCAGACCCACGCATTAGCGGCGCTACAGAGTAGTTGCAATACTATACTAACTATGGGGTCAAAACTACACGGTTACACAGAATTTGCAGGCGTCAGATCGATTCAAATCGATTAAGATCTAATCGATTCTTTCCTGTCACTATCCGAACTGAAGTTCCTATACTTTACTATGGGGTCAAAACTTCAAGGTTACACAGAATTTGCAGGGGTCTACCAATCATCACCAAAATCTAATCGATTCTTTCCTATGTCACTATCGAACATTCCCTGAAAATTTGGTGCAAATCCGTTCACCCGCTCTCTCGTTATCTTGTACACAAACAAAGAAACAAAGAAACAAACAAACATATGGAGCCCTTTACATATAACCCTACCGATTTTATCGGCGTGAGTAAAATCAAACATACGGAGCCCTTTAGATAACCCTGCCGATTCTATCGGCGTGGGTAATAAAGTGCTAAATGGGGGATTAGAAATAGGTGATATTGAATCAAAATTTAATTTGTTAGGATTATCTTGGACTGTTAAATTTCTCAGTGATACTGGACAAGTAAGATAGGTGGATTCCCCTTATTTTTGAGATTTAACTGTCAAGACAAAGATTTTGTGTGTTTTGGTAAACAAAATAGATTACCACAATTTTATTTGGATCTAAGTGTTTGGGCATCTATTAGATTCATTGATTGTTTAAAGGTAACGGATATCAGAAATCAAATTATTTGGAATGATCGTAATATAAAATATGATAACAAAATGCTGTTCTTCAAAAGATGGAGCGATATGGGGATCATGAGTGTTAAACACGTAATATAGGTTTTCCCGCTCGATTTCATATTTTTGTCAGTCAAATTAATTTAGATGCATTCAAATTCAGACACTATCGTCTAACGATCGATATCGGTCTTTCAAATCTAGAATGGAGTCATTGAAATTCTTTTCGAGACAAGCGGATTAATTTATGAACACTTAAATTCATTTATGGACAAGATTATTTCAATTAAATATAATTCCATTTTTCTTTATCCGCATTCGATTTATTTTCAGGGCATTCAAATTAGCGATCGTTCTTACAAATTCGTTTTAGTCCTATACGGTTTCAAATTTCGTGCATTAGATTTCAATGCTCATGCATTCAAATTAAGAAAGTACCCCAGAGGGGCCTGTTTGGGCATTCACTTACATTTTAAGGAATTTCATTTTCCATAATATTCCATAATTTAGATAGTGTGGAGTATATAGTTTTCCAAAAACTTACAATACACATTAAATCGAATGCACTTATTTAAAACTTGCCAGCCTTTTGATGAAATTAAATGACCGAAGAGTAACAGAAGCCGGTTGCAGGTGAAATTGGATGCTTCGATTTCAAACTTTTGCTTGTAAGTCAAATTTGAAAGAAGAATTTTAAGAATCTGTTGCACAGAAAGTTAATTTGCACGTGTATAAATGAATTTGGATGCTCACTGGTTAAATCGTTTGCTCTTTCTTCAGATGAGAATGAACCATTTGAAGAATTTGTTGCACGAATAGTGAATTTGGACGAATCCAAGTGAAATTGATTGATCTTTCCTTAAATCGCTTGCTCTTAATAAGAATCTTGATAACCCATTTGAAAAATTCGTTGCACAGATCACGAATTTGAAGGAGCAAAAACGAAATTGAGTTTACATGTACCATGGCGATCATATCGTTTGTGAATTCGAATGCTAGAAATGTGAAATAGATTGAACAAATTGTGAAATTGAACGTGAAAATCTATAAAAGATGGACGTTGGAAGGAAGTTAATATTTAAATGATTTTGAAAAAAAAAAATTATTGTGTCATTTTGAGCAATCAAAATTTTAAAAAGTATTCCCGATAATTTGGTTAAATAAAACAAAAGATAGACAGTATACTGAGTACAACCAAAAGGATTTGCTCGAAAATTCTACTGGCGATTTAATTAATATAAGAACTATAAAGGCCAAACATAATAATTTATTCGTTGAGTTGAAACAGACGGAACCATACTATTTCAATTTTTAGATTGACTGTTTGAAATTACAAAATGATTTTGTTTGGAATATGTTTTTCAAATTTAAGTATATAAAATATCTTTCAAATTTATTTCAAGCTTCTCCACAGAATACTGCCGTCAAAAGACATTTTATTCACATGGAATATTTTAGTGATAATCAATGTAATATATGTTATTGATACAACAATGCACATGTTATTTGAATGCAAGGGAGTAAAGATCTTGTAGAAAATTGCTGAACGAATGATTATATGTATATATATATATATATATATATATCAGATACAAGTAAAAGTTGATAATTGTTATGATAATTGGATTCAGTATTGCAGACGAAAAGAATTATAGGAATAATATCATTATAAATATTGCACAATATGTTATCTATAATGAATAGTTAAGAATGTTTGAGAAAAAAACAGGAGCGAATGCTACGGCTAAAGCCTTGTGGATAAATTTTAAGTTGGAATTACGTCAATATCTGAGCTGTAAATAATTCGTACATACCATGATTTAAAGGCAATTGACCAAGTACTTCAGTATCTTTAATTTTGAATGTCATCAGTGATTTATTTTGGAAATGTACATATTCTGTAAATATTTCTTATTGATATATGAATAAAGTTCCTCGTACGAGGTAAAAGAGTGGACAAAATCCACTGCACTGCAAAAGGGAACATGCATATTATTGGATGAAATCCAATTTGGGGTACATTTTACTCAGCATTGTGCTAAATTTTGTAAAATAAACATCCATGTTACCTGTTTACCGAGTGTTTAAATTCTCTTGGCTCAGAGCTGTCACTTACGCAAGTCTTATTGAAACCATTCACCATTGCCAGCAGAATGAACACATTCTGATGACCTACGAAGTTCTGACAAGCTGTTTTAATGGATGAATGGATGGATGGAAATTCTCACAATGGAACTTATTGAGTAATTCCTATTTGAAATACAAAATGGACACAACAAAGTCATTCAGATTGCCTCAATAGTTTTTAACAGAGTACGAAAAGATGGGTGTGTATTTGTGGAGATGTCGTGATAGAGTGGTTCATTCACTTGACTCTCAATCCAAGGGTTGAGGGTTCGAAACTCAGCCCTGCACTATCCTTTTTGGCAAGACATTAATTCACTTTTGCCACTATCCACCAAGGTAAATGGGTACCTGGCAAGATTTATTCCTTGAAACACACTGTGGGTACACACCGGGGTAATAATATCCAAACCCTTTGGAGGCGCATAGGGACGTTATACCGTGATAAGCACTATACAAGAACGGTTTATTACTATTATCATTATTGTGTGATTTTGTTGGTGGCTGTAATTGACCGATTCTTACAAAGCTTGTTGAATTGATTCTGAAGGACACGATTCACTTCATACAACATGGCAAACAAAGTTATCTCTTTATCATGGTGTAACCAGACGGAAAATACCCAAGCAGTTCCAGACAAAAGTAAAATTTAAAAAGAATAGAAATTAAAAACAAATTTTCCTAGAACACTGAGCCACTCAATGTTTCAAGTTTCAATCTTTCAAGGTTCGTTATTCCTAGTTAACATTGTAATTGAGAATACTATACATATATACAGCTGAAATGTGAACAAGCAGTGAAAGGAAAAGACAAAGAGGAAGATAATAAACTCTGGGATGCCATGGGGTGGTTGTTTTGGGGGAAGGTTCGCTACAGTGGTGCCGTTTTTGCCGTTGGTACAAATCCAGAGAGTGTGACGAGTGCTAAGAAAAATGTTAGGGTTACTCGTTGCCTTTTGTAACGTATTTAACTTTCTTAGTCGTTGCAGTTATTAAAAAAGGAAAGCTTGAATTTACATGTAGAGGGAAACTCGACAATGTCTGCAAATATTATTAATTGAAGGCACACATTATTTCCGCAGGAAAACTAGTCCTTGTAGAGATGCCACTAAAGCAGAGAGATGGAACAACTATCAGTCAGACTACAGGTGAGTGAAATACAACTTAAAAAATAGGATGCATGAATCTTATTCCAGTAATAATCTGTTAACTTAATGTATAACTCTTGGCTACATAAAGCCAACTTCACTGTAATATGTCTGCAAGACTGAAGGCCAATGAGACCGATGGCCCGTGAGACAAAAGGTCTATGAGTCGGAGAAACTTCAAACAAAAGTTGAGGTCAAAAAGTTGAGGTCGAAACTGAGTCCGCGGAGCTTCTATCTTGTGTACGTGTCAAAAAGTATGTTAGAAAAGCAAACATTTTTTTGTGACTTATATGCATACACGTACAAAAGGAGTCAAGGTGGTCTTGAATATTTTTCTAGAAAGCGTGGTCCGACATAGATAAAACGGGTGGTTTTAATCCGCAATCAAGATCGAAACGACATGAATACCATTATCGTTAAATTATTTATAAAATTAAGTGGTATTCTTCGTTATTAATATTGATGCAATTGTTCTTGGATTGTAAAAATCGTTATTTTGTACACAAGAAAAAGTCTTATTCAAGTTTCAAAGTTCCAAAGTTTATTGATTTCCATAAATGCCTTTTACATTTTTTTAAAAACCAGTCCATATCAAATTTAAAGGGAAATCCAATCTTAATAGCAAATTGCATTCAAAGAAAGAGGAAAATCAGAGAAGCAGATCGGTGAAAGTTTGCAAGAAATCGGCCAAGTAATAAGAAAGTTATGAATTTTTGAAAGTTGTAATCACTATACATATGGGAATTTCAAACTGGCCGAATAGGTAATATCACTGTGATGTAGCTGTGGACAACTGCCCCATTCGCTCCAACACACAAAATGACTAAAATGTCATTTTTCCAAAATGTATTACTCAGTAGGACCTTTTTCTTTCATGAGGACCTATAACAATATGCTATCTCCTATATATTTTGAGTGCTGCACCGAGGATAAAAGCGCGATTGGTATACTCTAAACATTATAAAATAAAACATGAGTGGAGTGGTATGGTGTATTAAGAAAGCAGGGCTTGTATTCCATAGACCCCTGTTTGAAAATAATTAGTTACAGTCTGTGCCTTTTTCTTCATTCCAATATATATTGCTTGTATGTTAAATGTATGCCTATAATATTTGTTTTTTGTTGCTTGTCAGAGAATTATGAGAGAAAAAGTGGACCCCCAATAATCCTATACCCCCCCTTCTCCACTGAGCGACATTGGGAGGGCTGCCGAAAAAAATTATCGGCACTCCACCCCCCCCCCCACTACTGAGCGATTTAAAAACATGGATCTCCCTCCACAGTTGACAGCCCTGCATTTCTGTGCCCCTCCCGTTTTAAAAAATCTTGGAACCGCCCCTGATTAATGATAATAATCCGGGGCGGATCCAGAGAGGGGGCGAATCGCCCCCCCCCCTCCCCTGAAACCCAACTGGCATACCTTAAGTACACAATTGCAAAAATTTGCCTCCTTAATTGTGAATTGTCAACGCACCCTTTTGGCGAAACCGGGGGGGGGGGGTGGGGGGGGGGGGGGTGGGGCTTTGGACGAATGGTGGCGTTTTGCGTCAACGCGACGCGACGCTAACCACCCTTTCGGAACAAGCCGAAAATAGGTTGTTGGCGATAAAGGACTTATTCTGAAAGGGTGGGTAGCGTCGGGTCGCGTCGCGTTGACTGTAACGCCACCACTCGTCCAAAGCCCACCCCCCCCCCCCCTGGTTTCGCCGAAAGGGTGCGTTGACTTTTTCTAAAAATTATTATTATTATTATTATTATTATTATTATTAGGGGCGGACCCAGGATTTTGTAAAAGAGGGGGCACAGGTCCAGAAAAATACACAAGTAGGCATTTTTAAAAAATTGTGCTGTACTTAAGGTATGCCAGTGGGGTATCTATTAAGAGGGGTTGGGGGCGATTTGCCCCCGGATCTACCCCTGATTGTTATTATTAATCAGGGGCGGATCCAGGATTTTGTAAAAGGGAGGGGGGGGGAGGGAACACAAATTTTATGACAAGCCAAAAAATTAAAAAAAATAAATAAAAATAAAGGCCGATTCGGCCCCTCCCTGGCTTCAAAAGGGGGCGGCCCCCCTCCCCCATTTTGAAAGAGAATTATACATTATGTCCCCTTTTAGAACTGATATCTTTTTTATTTTATTTTTTTGTGCTCTTCAGAAAATTTGTGTGCCACCCTCCCCTTTTACAAAATCCTGAGTATGGTATGCACTTTGAAAAATATAAGAGATCCCTTTATTTGCCCTCACATATCAAAATACTTGTTCATGATAATGACCTTCAAGGATTTAGATATATTTATAAAACTCTTCTTGCTAAAACAAAGTGTATACAATCGATTTGTTTGAAATGGGAACGACATTTAGATTACACCTCTGAAAGTTTGTGCAGGGTTATTGGTTTTTAGATATTTACAATATAAGATAGTAAATAGGATTCTGTTCTTTAACAGGCTACTGCATCAGATGAAAATAGTAACGAAAATGTTCATTTTGAAATAAAGAGTTGCAAGGCAATGTACATTTCTTTCATGAATGTGAAACAATTTGGAACGAAACAGCAAATTGTATATATGAAGGAACTCGACTACAGAGTTCAATCCAGAAAATATAAGTTTTTGGTTTTGAAGAAAAGAGAAATGATGCCCTAAATTGCATGGTAACTATGATTAAGCAAATGTTTGTAGATAAGCTTAATAACAAAATTATGATACTTAGTCCTATGAAGAAATTAATATGAGGATGAAAGATATATACATAATATTGCATTGTGTTCTATTTGAGTTAAAGAAACATATCGATTATTGGGTTGTAAAATATTATTTTTATTCGACTCAATAAAGTAGCCTATGGAGGGCTAAAAAGTTTGAAAAGATACACAGATTTGAATGATATATGAATTTGTATAATAAATCTTACATATCGTTTATTGCTAATTGTCTCTATATCTTTTTGACATGTCACATTATCATACATACTAATGTAAAATATATTTGGGTTGTGGACACGACAGGCACGAGGGGATCAGGCGGTAGGCCTATCCTTGAATCTGTTTTATTGATCTTTTCTATATATATAGAACCCCCAACTGATATCACTACAGTTGCTAAGATGGAACCATTTTTCATTCCGTCGACTCTAAACAGAACCTTCGTTACTGAGTTACAGTGAGTTCGATTCGATTTTATTTATTTGTTTAGTTTACACAGACCACAACAATTATTTACTTATTAATTCATTTATTTCATTTCCAGGAATGTATCGGAAATACAAAAATAATAAAGGCGTGACAGAACAGAACCATCGGATAATATTACGGATAAACAGAAAAGGAAAAGGATATAATGTATCTGGAAATGCATGTGGATAACCTAAAGAATTTGAAAAATTCTGTCAAGAGGTACTCCACAATTAAGGGGTGCATACAAATTAACTTAATTTGAAATTGCCATTAAAGATTACAGCGCATCTGTTTTGCTAATTCTCCATTAACCTCTTTGGTATTAATGCTAAATTAGTAAATACATAAATGTTGATAGCTTTGCTCAGCTGCGCCATGAAAGATTACAGTGCATCTGTTTTACCGTGAGTCTAAAGGTATAAATGTAGTTAATCTAGCTTGGATGTTTTATACATAATGGGGAGATTATATTTTGCTAATTCAATTGACTTTTCCATTTGAAATCGGTTTGAAAAAAACGTTTCCGTCAAGTAAATCTACCACTAAAACTTGAAAGTATTTCTGGCCGATGAAATTCTTGCCTCCAATGACAGGGAAAGCCATTGACAAATCTTAATTACTTTTGTATTTTCCGGTTAATATACATACTGTATAACGTCTTGAAAGAACGGTAATCTCAAAAATATGTGTCTCGAAAATTGGCGATGGTTTTCCAATGCAATTTTTTTCAAACCGATTTTGATATAAGGGTGTAATGCTCTATGTTTTAACTTCATGTTATTGTTTTGTTTACTATTTTGTGTTACTTTACCCGAAGCAAATAATCAGCAGGCAAATATTTGCAAACTATGGAGTTTGCAAATATTCGTAGAAATTAATTTATAGACATAAGAGAATATTATTACAGAAATAGATTTGTATTAATTTATGGACATGCAAGTATCTTTTCACATATTTATTTATTCTTTAAAGGATATGCACAAGTATAAAAAATGATGATATTTTTAATAACAATATCAACAATATAGTCGGCAGCCCAATGACTTTTGATCAAACGAACGAGGTACCAATATCTGAGTATTGGAACATCCCGGGTGCAACCTAGTATATGCAAATATGGACGTATTCCGGGACCCAAAATATATTGGTTCATCTTGCGCCGTTGACGGACAGGAGTGTTATTCTGCGACCCAACACGCTTTGGTTTACACAAGAAGAGGAGGCGTCTTGGAAGTTGGCTTTGCAGACTGTCATCAAAGCTGTCGGCTGTATGATGACTTGCTGACTAGGACTAAGAGACTATACTTACAGGACCAAATACTAGATGCCAACCAGAGGCAGCTGTTCTTTGTTGTGAATTGACTGACATCTCCTATTAACGAACACAACTTGTCAAAACATTCGTGTTCTCATCAGTTAGCCAAGCAGTTCGCACAATTTTTCCAGGACAAGATCAAATTTCTGCGTGTCAAGCTAAATAAAGATATATACGAAGATTTATCGGTCGATATTTCTGAGTCGTGTGAACCCAACATGAAGAACTTCACTGAATTTTCAGCGAACAACGTGGAGGACATCATTAAGTCGGCCTCTACATCTTCGTTTGAGCTCGATCCAATGACAGTATATCTCTTGAAACGGTTCCTGTCTGAGCTCATGCCAGTCTTCACCAGAATGATTAATGCCAGTTTGCAATCAGGAAATCGTGCCGTCGCCTCTGAAGCGGTCAATTATGCTACCACGACCCGAGAAGTCTGGAATGCCGATGCAGGAACTCAGCAGCTACAGACCTGTTTCGATGAGATATGCAGGCAAGCTGCAGTGACACAGATCCAGCTCGAAACGAATGGACTACATGCTGCAACCCAGTCTGCGTATCGACCTTACTACAGCGTAGAAACTGCGCTGGCACGAGTCCACAGCGATCTTCTTTATGCACTTGATAATCAAGAAGAGGCACATCTTGTTCTATTAGACTTTACGGCAGAATTCGACACCTCGGATCAACGAATTCTCCTACGTCGCCTTGAAAAGCGCTATGGTGGTTCTCCTCGTACCTGAGTAACCGCTGCCATACTGTCAGGCTTGGAAATGACACATCTGACACCATTGTAGACACCTGCGGTATTCCTCAAGGATCTGTAACAGGGCCACTCCTGTTTACCTTGTATAGTTCACCTATTCCAGATATCATCGAGCTACATGGACTTAAAGCAATGATTTATGCAGATGACACACAGATATATGTAACTTTCAAACCAAAAGAATGCGATCTTGCAGTGGAAAAACTTAATGCCTGTATAGAGACACCCGGATATGGGCAAATACGAACTACCTTGTAATAAATGACAAGAAAACCGGAGTGATGCACTTTACGTCGAAGTTCCTGGGAACAAGGAGCATCATCTCACTAGTCGTCGGAGAGACCAGCATCACACCTTCACCTGAAGCAAGGAACCTTGGAGCTATCTTGGATCATCATCTGCCGATGACTTCACATGTGTCCAGGTTGTGTCGGTCAGCTATGGCGGCCATTAGGAAAATAGGTCAGATACGTACCTAACTGGACCGGCAAACAACTCTAAAAGAATGTAGAAGTAATCTTTCTTGAAAGTGTGAGGTCCTGAAAAAGACTGTAAACAGATGAGGAGGCTGTAGTTATTGTAATTGTTTGCAACCTTACTTATCAATGTTTTGTTACTATATAAGCGCAAAGAGACTTTTTATAAGTATTATGCGCTATACAAGAAACCATTATTATTATAATTATTATTATAACACCCAGACAAATTTTCTGCTGCCTAGGGCTCGCCAGACGCCCCCAATGGGACCCTAAAATTGGGCCTGGATCAAACGTAGGAGATACCACTTAAAACTAATTTCAAATAAATACATGAATACCACAAAGCACAGAATGGCCCAAATTTTCTGCTGCTAAGTGCCCGTCAGACGCCCCCAAATATGGCCCGAAGGCCCACTGTGGTAGCTTTGACGCACTTTAAATATTGACGGTACCACTTAAAACTATATTGGAATGCTTAGATTACTCTTACAGACTATGGAAATCATACTGACTGACAGATTTTACGCTTCCCAGGGGTGGCCAGACGCCCCAAAAGGCCCCTAAGATTGGGCCAATTTTAATTAAATACATGATGCAACAAAGCACAAAGTGGCCTATGCCAGACAAATTTTTGTCTGCTTAGTGCCTGCCAGACGCCCCCAAAATATAGCCCAAAGGCCCACTGTGGTAGCTTTGACCCAGGGTAATCGTACTAACTGCAGAAATCATCTTAACAGACAAATTTTCCACTTCCCAGGGGCTGGCAGAAACACAAAAAGGGCCCCCTGAAAATTGGCCATCATCTTCTTCTTTCGTATGAGGTAGTAGTGTTATACATCAGGCTATTTGTTGAAACTTGGTAAGCCAGTTGATTTGTGCGTCCTTTGGGCTTGATAAGTCAGTCATCCCGTCAGGGGATGGAGGTCGGGGCAGTTGTAGATAATATGGTCTGCCGTCTGATCATCTGCACCACAGGTACATGCCGGTGATTCCCTAAGTTTCCATTGGTACATGTTAGCGTTGAACCTTCCAACCCCAGTGCGCAGCCGGTTGAGTGTTACCCACTCCCTCCGCGGTAGTTCAGAGCCAGCAGGAGCTTTGATGCCAGGTGGAACAGTGAACTGCCGTGGGCGAACCGTCCCTTCCCAGCTCTTTTCCAACTCTTGAATTAGGCTGAAGTCTGATCTACTGAAGGCGGCTGCATGTCGGGAGAAAGGTCGACGCGATCATGAAACATAGGAAATACCACACAAAATCAACATCAAATGAAAAAGTTATTTTCCACATACTAAAGAACTGCCCCATGCAAGACAAATTTTGTGCTCCATAGGGCCCACCTGACGGAAAAAGGTGTGGCCACATGAGGCCTATAAATGAATTTACCATACAACAAGAAACGATATTAAAGATATACACAGTGCGTCCCAGACAAAACGAAACCCTAAAACAAAGGGTTATTGTGAACACACTTTGTGCTCTGTGACAATAATTTATTATTATTATTATATTATTTTTCATAAACTAGAATTATTATGCTTTTAAGTGATACTTTATTATGGCATCCATCCGTACATGCTTTACCGAGCAGCATCATTTTGAAAATGACATGTAAAACTCAGTTGTGCTAGATTTGGGTAAAACCGTGAAAACGTGTCTTGTCCTTTCCGAGAACCAGGCAAAAAATCTGAAGTTGGATGTTGCATGCTTGAAATGAGGTCGCATTAGTAGAGTTTTGACAATTAGCATATTTGTGTTGTAGTACACCATATGTTGTTGTTTTTTCTGTAATGAGACTATAATAAAATTATCACTTTGAAATCCCTTGTTATAAGTAATATATTTTTGTCAATAAAAGAAATTGGATTAGGTTTCACATAAATGTATAGTCAAAATTTAGAGTCTAATAATATGAGGCGGTGTGGCAGGAATCAATCAGTAAGAAAATTCGTTAGGCAGAAAATATATTATATATAAACGACTAATGGGTACATTAGGACAGTTTTTGTTCTTTTTCTTTGTGTTCAACTGTCGACCTAATGTAGGGGTCGCTATTATGACGGAATAAACTGCATTGTTAGGTATCGACTTAATGTAACCGTTAGTCATATATATATATATATATATATATACTAGCAGAAGCAGCCCGTGGACATCCACGGGCGCTAGCTGTGTTCATGATTAATCACCGTACCTTATATTTCTCACAATAATCAAGTGAATAAAAAAAAAGTCGGGTAAAAACAACGGCTTATGAATGAAATTGGTTCAAAAGTGAAAACAATGAACTTGAAACTTAAACCTGCAAAATGTAGATCCATATCGATATGTCAAGGTACCTCTAAGGAAGTACCATTTGTAATTGATGGTGTAGCCCTTGCAACCGTGAAGGATAAGCCTGAAAAGTTCCTCGGGTCTTATATATCCTTCTACGGTAAAACTCAGGATAACTATGGTCTTATTAAAGCCAAATTGACCGAAGTCCTAAACCATATCGATAATTCTCATGTTAGAAACGAATATAAGCTAAGAGTTTTCTCCGACTATGCGATGCCGTCTCTGCGCTATCTGTTAACATTACACACTCTCACCGATAGCCAGCTCAAGTCACTTGATAGTATACAGACCAAGATGATCAAGAAATGGCTTAATTTCCCTCTGTATGGGGCTACACCAACAATCCTCTACTCACGAAAGGGGTTAAAACTGAAACTGTTATCTGAACTGTATTTGGAATGTCACACCCTAGCTATAGCATCAACACTAATAAAAGGTGATCCTAAAGCCAACTATGCTATACAGTGTAAAATAGACAGGGAAAGCAAGTGGGTATCCAAATGTAAATCTAATGGAGTGAAAAAGTCCCAGGATATGATTGACAGGGCTACACAACAGTGTACTAACCCCCAGTCATGGAAACATATGAAATCCGATGTTAAAAAGGTAATTTCTGAAACTATCGCCTTGAAATGGAAGGAACGATTCAATTCCTTAATTAAGCAAGGAAACCTACTGCAATTACTGGAAGAGGAAGAAAGCGACCTGACATGGCGATCTGCTATACATAATCTACCGAAAGGTGTACTCAGTTTTGCAGCAAGGGCTGCTATAGATTGCCTTCCCAGTCCTGACAACCTGATGTTATGGGGGAAAACACTAACTGAAAAATGCCCATTATGTAGCGGGAGGGGAACCCTACAACATATCCTCAATATGTGTCCAACCGCTTTATCCCAAGGTCGACTCACTTATAGACATAATAGTGTTCTGAGGTATATGGTAACTGAGTTAAAGGATAAAGCCGACAAAAACCAGGTAACTATGTCTTTGTACGCAGATTTACCAGGCAGTAGAGTAAGTGGTGGAACAGTCCCCCCTCATGTACTCCCTACTACCGAAAAACCAGACATTGTATTGTATTTTCCAGGTAAACGGGTAGTCCTTGTAGAACTCACCGTCCCATTTGAACCCAACATAAAGAAAGCCCGGGATAGGAAAGTCGAACGGTATTGTCAGTTAAACGAGGATATCAAGGGGAAGGATATCGAGTCACACTTGGTTTGCTTTGAGATTGGCAGCAGGGGGGTAGTCACAAAGGAAAACCAAAAGCAAATAAAAAAATATTCCGTTTTGTTGGGGAGAAAGCATCAAAGAGTGTCGTGAATAAGTTAAGTCGATTAGCACTTATTGGTTCCTATGTTATATTCAACGCAAGGTCATACCCTTCTTGGACGGACATAACTCTGTTAGATTAAATATACCCATATTATGTCCCCATACTTTCGGCTTAAAAGAAGACACCACTGGCAAATTTTGAAAAAATATGTTGTTCTGCATGTCCCTAGTATCGAAATTGTAATTTTTGAACAGCCTACAAGTGCGTATATTTTGATATAAAAAGTATGTTTTTGCCACTGTCGATACGCAAATTGGCTCGTGTCGGCCGAAGCTGTGACGCCATTGCAGCACTTTGAGTTTCCACCACAATGCGTGTGCGTTACGTGTCCGTAAAAGCAGACGATAGCGCATATATATAGCATGCATACATATTTGTGAAGTTGCAAAAATGCCGTTGTGCCAGGCAATTTACTGTTCGAATCGTCGTGAAAATTGTCCGGGAAAATCCTTTTTTGCCATCCCTGATCCGAAGAAGGATAGAGAAAGGTGTGCTTTATGGCCATGAAAACAAAGGTTGCAAAAATGAGGAAAAAAATTATTGTCATTCTCTTTTCAGGGGGATTATGGCCCCTTTATATGGGTCTTGGGAGGACCGACGGATTGACTTTTCCCTACTACCCTCCCGCACCCAGAGCGCGAGGGGAGACGGGAGTAATATCCTATACGTATTCATATCATAGTGGAAATATTTTTGAAGGAAATTTTTGTTGGTTTGGTTGTGGGGGAGGGGCTCCTTCTTTACACCGTGGCAACCGATATTTCTAAGTGACGTGATCTGCTACACCTCCCCTCCCCCGAATGATGTCTACAGATCGGTTTAAGGCGGATTCACACCCAACACGACAAACGACAAACGACACGACAGCACGACATGAACGACTTTCTGAAAAATCGCTCTAATGCAAACCCTATGGCACCGTGCACACTGCCACGACGTTTTCCGAAACGTCGTGCACGACGTTTTTAGGGGTTTTTAGTCGTTTCAGAAAATCGCTCAGCGAGCGATTTTCCCAGCACGACAAAACGACATTTTGGCCACCAACCAATTAGCGTGGAGGATTTGCAGTGACGTCATATTTATCCAAGGCTGCTAATTGATGGCAGAAACTTTTCATTTCTCCAGCTCATATCTCTATGGGATTTTACGTGTAAATTATTTTATCGCACCGCACAAAATGTACCATAGAGCTATGCACAAAATCACAGCACTCGTTATGTTTTCGTCGAGTCCAACCAAAACGAGATTTCCAAGTTACATACTTGTCTGATTGATCATTCCTTTAGTTGAAAGGTTGCTGAAAATTTATCTTCGGTAAGTAAAACTAAGCCTAATTTGATGAGAGGTCTATATATTTAATGTTTGACCAACTTATCAAAGGCCAATGTTTGACCAACTTGACAAAGACCAAAACCAACGTTAACAATAACAATACAGTATAGGCTAGGCCTAGCCGTAGGCCTAGCCCTAGATCTAACTAGACTGCAGACTGAATAAATGGTGGCTAAACCAAACTTTACTTAGCCCTAGCCTAGCTGTATGAGCAAATTTAATAAGAAGATCTAGATCTAGGCCTAGATCCCTGGCTCCAGATCTAACTTAGAATAGATCCAGCTGTCTAACTTGTTAGATATAATTCCTAAATTAACATTAACGTATAAACTTAACTAAACTAAAGTAAAGCTAGGCCCTAAACTCAAGCCCGGTCCCAGGACCATTCCAGGTCCAGGTCTGGAGACAAGCGGAGGGGGCATGGTATGGACTATGGGTGGGCCATCAATGGCCATCAATCCGTTTAAAGTCAGAACTACTATGGTCTGGATATGACTATCAATAATGGTCTAGTGTCTGTAAAATCTACAGAGAGAGAGAGAGGGAGAGAGACCCCCTCCCCCCAAAACAAACAAACAAACAAAAAACAACCCAAAACCCCAAAACAACGAAACTAGACCATCAAATTGACATAGTCACACTAGGCCTAGGCCTATTGCTAGTTCTTAATTTGTTATGAAGAGCCTAGGCTAGGCCTACTTTGGCCTTGGGGAGGGGGGGGGGGGGGGGGGGCTTGTACTTTACTAAGCTGTATTAGGTCCAGATCTAGAGCTTAGGCCAAATAATATTGGTCTAGATTCTAAGTTAGGCAAGCATCTAGTCTCTATACTCTGAATTTAAAATATTTGTATCTATTATCAATTTACATGTCATTGACTAACATGAGATCTAGAGTCTATATAACTTTATGTCGATCTAAATTAGATCTAAGTCAGAGACCCTTTTTTCTTATTTGTAGGTCTAGATATAGGCCTAGTGTTTCCTTTTCTTTGTCATTGTTGAGTATAAAAAGAATGATGTGTACAGTGTAGCTAGAGTCTAGAGTTTGACTTCATTTTTTAGGCGTCATTTTTTAGTCTAAATTGTTAGAATCGTCCATATCTTTTTGTTTTGTTAGTTTTTTGTTTTAGGTATTTTTTTTTTTTTTTAATCAAAGCATTTTCAGTAGATCTAGAAGCAGTAAAAAGTTACAGGCCAATAACAATAAAAAAGGAAGAAGAAAATAATCAGATCAATTTTACATAATTAAGGCAATAAAACTAAAATTTGCAGAGAGATTTTTTTCAGTAGGGCTACAAATCTCTGCAATAGGGATGTCAAAGATCTAGCAGTGGCCGATTTGGGGGGGGGGGGGGGCAATCCCCTTTTTGCTTGTCAGAGAATTTGAAGGGAAACTGGATAAAAAAAATCTGATAACCTTTTTTTTTCTTCTTTGCTTGTCAGAAAGTTTTCTGAGATATCCCCCCCCCCCCCCTTGACAAAGTCCTGATTCCTGGATCCATCCCTGGATCTAGAGTTGATGTAGATCTACAATGTATATGTATTTATGTATATTCTACTTGCTGTTTATAAACCCATAAGTCTACATTGAGAAAAAGGGACGAATCCCATCACTTGTTTGAGTGGGAGCATAGTAAGAATTAAATTAAATTATATATCACTAGTGTCTTTATTATGATTTATCATATGCCATATCACTAAATAAACTTATGATAGATTGAAATAGGTTAAATTTTATGTTTCACTTTTTTTTTCAAGTTGAATAATTACATAAATTTACATAAGACCACCCATTCTATATGAGACTACATGTGGATTTCTAAGATGAAATAAACCTTACATATTTATGAACCCGTTTATTTGTAGTCTTATTTTTTGTTATTTTCTTCCTCTATTTTTTGCAGCATAAAAGAATGGACCATGATGAACTTCTGGAAACCCAGGCAAATCGCTGTACAAAGATGAGGATATTAAAGGCGAGACACATTTGCAGTACAAGAACATGGGGAAGAACGAGGGAAGAGAAGTGGAACTGGTGCATCATCATTTCAGGTCATCACACTCCCGATTCCCGTCATCAAGGGAAAACACTTACTAACGTACTAGTATTGTTGATTTCACGTCCTTACCTAGAGAGTAAGTACAATTTTATTTATAGTACAATACATGTAACAATCCAATTGTTTCCCAATGCATGAATTCATGGAAATTGGGGATGGGTGTTCATTCAAAGTAGTGTCAAATAGTTGATCTGCTTCGTTTTAATAATTTATACCCTGATCTTCTACATAAGTTTTGTCATGGTCCTACACAACCATAACATTTAAACACTGATCATGCATACTTGTGTTATAGTCCCTTGCTATGTTAAGTGGTGTTTTCTCATCTTATTATAGTTCTGTTCATTCAAGTAAATGTTTAGTTACTTTGATGTATGTGTTTTTAACAAAAATGTTATACAATTGTACTAGTCACTTGGTAGCTACAGTATGATGTAATGATGTTAGGATGCTATATCATTGTTTAATTCCTTTTTCATTTTGTAGGGCACACATCTACAAGAGACTGTACCTGGTAGCTGATGCAAAAGGATGCTCTCAAGGACAAGAGGGGTCGAAGGGAATGAACCTGAAGCCATTCATCATTCTCACATAGCAGTGTCTCCCCCAGTCCATCGGCTGCTCATATCGATACTTGTGTGTCACCACACCCTTCCTTGTATTTCCTAGTACCCCAATACCCCATGCCCCCTCCCCCCGATTTCAATCCTCAAATGATCTCACAATGGAGTGTGCAAGGACACACCGAAGGCATAACAAAATGAAGTTGACAGAATCGATTCATTTCAGTATTCTGAATAACAGTCTTACTCCCATGAAGAATTTTATTTTACAGCCCCTTTAACTACATGTATGTTACTTCTCATCCTTTAATAATTTGCTACATGTTATGCATTACCACTGGTTACATTGTTATTAGTCTTCAATAAGTAATTTCTTTTAGTGGGGCCGGGACATTTAAACTTTTGCCAAATCTCTATTTCAAAATCTAACTGTGGTTAATGTTGTTGAATATCAAGTTACGTCCGCCCCCCTTACATAATCATTAGGCCATTGCAGATTTAATCTCGGGACTGAAGTGCATTTTACAGCACGTCCCAAGTATTTTAGAAGGGGGGGGGGGGGGGGTGTCCGAGCTAATTGTATTTGCTTACTATATCATACATTCTTGGGGGATGAATTTAATTTGCACTCTAATGGAGCTTGAACTTTATTTACATACCTTACAATACCATAATTTATAAGGTATTTAGTTTATTTGGTTTCATATTTGCATGATTTTTTTAATGTACTATTTTAAGGAAATCCATATTGGTCTATTTGTTAAAGGTGCTTGTAGTAATTTATCCAATTAAAGATTTTAATTACAGTATTAAATTCCTTTTTTTTTAGTCTTTTTTATTAGGTATTTGTATTGTTTGTATTGTCCAATTACAGATTTTTCAGCTCTCAAACAGAATACAATAGGCACTGAACTTGTTACAAATTTTGAAAGAGAGAGGGGGAGGGGCATGGCGAGAGAGAGGGGGTGGGGTAGAGAGAAAGAGAGAGAGAGGGAGAAGAAATGAGGAATTACATTTAAAAGTATGTTGTGTTTTTTCAATGAAACTCTGAAAATGGGTTTTTTTTGGTCATTTTAAGATGCACCGTAATATGGGGTAAAGAATTGCTTTTACTTTGTTAACAAAATATCAGCAGATTTTTTTTTTTTATCAACCATGAGTTTGTGTTGAGATAACTTATATAGAAATAGAAAACAAAAAATTATGTTAGTCCACCAAGAAATTCAAGTACTTTCCTAATGTCTGGAGGTACCCAGTGGCGGCACCAAGGGGGGGGGGGGATTTGCCCCCCAGTTGCCCCCCCCCCCCCAAATAATTTTCGGAGTGAAAAAAATAAAAGGGTGGACATTTTTTTGTCCGCCCTTGCCCCCCCCCTCCCGCTCCAACATTTTCTTTTGCCCCCCCCCCCCCCATTTTAGAACGAAAACCTTTTTTTTTTGGCTTGTCAGAGAATTTTTTTTTTTTTGTTCCCACCACCCCCCCCCCCCCCCCCCGGAAAACTGCTTGAATTATTCCGAATAGACAACAAAGATCAGCAATTTTATGTAGGCCTATTTCTTCAATAAAATACACGACCACAATAATGAAGAAAGAAAACCTAGCTGTGATTATTCCAAATAAACAGCAAATATCACTTTTGTAATTCTTCAACATAGGACATGACCAATTTAAGAAGTTTCAGAAAATCCAAATAAAGAATAAATGATTTCAAGATTTCAAAATATAAAACTTTCGTCTTATATTTACAATTATTTTGTTGAATATAATGATCAATTTGAAATTAATTCTATCACGACATTCTCATCATCGAAGACGACATCACCTTCTCTCCAGCACGACGTTTTAGCGAATGTCGTGAGTGGTGTGCACTGTTTTTTTGCCGTTTATCGTGTAGCAAGTCGTGCTGTCGTGTCGTTTGTCGTGTGTCGTGTTCGGTGTGAATCCGCCTATCTGTCATAAGGGAATGAATAATAACAGTCATGTTTCCAACGGTATGAAGGCCATTTTCCCCATTCCTGTCAATTTAGTTGATAATAGGAATGAGTTATGCGACAGCCACCCAAGTGTGCGGTTACGTAAAACCGAAACCCCTAACCTAAACTCTAAACCCTAACCCCAGCCCTAACCCTATACTAGTATGTTGTTTTCATTTCGGGAGGCTGTCGCAAAAGCTTCCATGATATAAATAAAAAGTAGAAATAAATTAAATTGAAATAAAGAGTCCTAAAATATGAAGTGGCAGAAATCCCCTCCTTTTTTATTTTTATTTGTTTTACATTTAACAGTTAATTTTCCTCCCCTTCACCCTGTCTCATCGAACATCAACCCCCAAATAAAAGAAATTGTAGCACATAAAGAATTAAATTCAACTAAGAAACAGCCCCCCCCAAAAAAAAAACAAAACAACAACAACAACAAACAAACAAAAAAAAAAAAAAAAAAACAATGGCATGCTTACATAAATCGGACTCTCTGGAGCCGAATTTTCACAAATAAGAGGCAGAAAAGTTTACGGGCACGATCTCATTGAGACCTGTACATTATTCGAGTAAATCACTTGCTGAATTAAAAAACAGATTGAAGTAGGGGTAGATTTTGATACCCTAAACAGGGAAACCCGTCTATTCCCTATTTTTATACCATTAACCGTGGCTTTTATATCTTGCTTGGTATTTTACATCCTATTTAGGCCTACATCATCATTATAGACTTCTTTTTAGCCACAAAGGAACCGTAAAAGAAATTTAACCTAATTTGGAACACATTATACCGAACTATCCCCCCCCCCCCCCTTCCGCGGATCTTCTTCTTATCAGTCTCTAAATTTGATACCCCTTTTCTTGATTTTTGCTCTTTTTTTTTTGGATACCCTAAAAGCGTTACCCGGGTTATGCGCCTATTGCTGAAAAGATACACTTATCCGTTTTCACGTGGATGATGTACAGTACCGGCCTCAATGAGACATCTCTCCCCGCGACCGCCGTGAAACCATAGAGTTACATACACACTAAAGTGTATGATGTAACTCTATGCGTGAAACATAGGGCTTGGGTGTACCTGTACATGTGCGAACGAATAACACGTGTGGTGCGTCGTATACATTGAAGCCATACATGCGGATATGGCCGTGGAGTATACACGTCACTCTGTTCTTTGGCAATACACCAATTGAGATTTCTCCCCTTCACAGGACTATGGGTTGGGCATGAAGCTACAAACCAGCTTCAAGGGTTGGCAGAATTATCACTCCCTCCGGAAATTCAATGTTTAAAGAATTTATGAAATATGGACGGCACGTCAGCCCTTAAAAAGTGCCTCCCAACCTCATCTAAGAACCATTCTCCGTCCGTGGGTACCAAAAGGTGGGGACCGATAGAGCCAGGAGAGGCGCCTATTCGAACCCCCCCCCCCCCCCAAAAGGCCCAAAATCCTTAGCGTAATATATATATAGATATGATATGATACCTGAAATTTCCTCGTGTGATGACATGCATTCAATCAGAAATTCATAAAACACGGGTTAATACCAATCTCAGGTGGTGGCAGGGGCATAACCCCTCCCCCCATTTCGAAATAAATATCCCTCAGAAGATGAAAATGTTCCCCTCTTGTGATGAAAAATTCCTGATGAATGAAATTGCCATAATCTTGATATTTTTCCACCTTGTGTGCCCTTTCTACCTTGTATTTCCATTTGATGACAAAGGATAGTGCCACTTGCTTTACTTTTATGAAGAATATCAGCTTTCTGTCCGCTTTGTTCTTAAAAGAAATGGCAGTTCTGAAAAAAGCCCCCAAAAAATTGTTTTTAATTTCGATTGCAGGTATACCATTTCAGTACAAAACATGCTCTTTCTTTACCACCAACATCAACAAAACATTGACCATCCTTTAATTTTATGATTAGGGCATTATTCTTACCCTCATTATTTAAAGAAACAGATGAAAACATTCTTCTCATAGGGTTTTAAAAGTAATGTTTCATTTGGGTCATGTTCGTATGTGATACTAACGTTTTCACGGTTTTACCCAAATCTGGCACAACTGAGTTTTTACATGTCATTTTCAAAATGCTGCTGCTCGGTAAAGCATGTACGGATGGATGCCATCAAGGTATCATTTAAAAGCATGATACTTCTAGTTTATGGAAAATAAATAACTGTTGTCATAGAGCACATAGTGTGGTCACAATAGGGCTTCATCAGGAATGATGACTTTATTAAAAAATGCATCCAGCATCAGCAAAGCGCAATGCGCTAAAGGATAAGCGCATAGCGCATCAAAAGCAAAAGTGCAAAGGAGGCTTATCCTTTAGCGCATTGCGCTTTGCTGATGCTGGATGCATTTTTTAATAAAGTCATCATTCCTGATGAAGCCCTATGGGCGAAAATTTGAATTCTTTCATCTCTTAACGGTTGTCTTATTCATCATTGACTTTTGTGTATTTTTCATCAACCGACGCAGGACACTTATTTTATATATATATATGTATATATAGATAACCATTCTTGGTCTAATAATTCTTTCCATGGCTGTATATATATATATATATATATATATATATATATAGCCATAGAAAGAATTATTAGACCAAGAATGGTTACTGAAAGTGTTACATTTGTGATCAAAAGGAAACAAATATAATAAAAGCAATGTACAACTCCTGGAATTTTTTATTCATATATATATATATATATATATATATGGTCTAGTGGTTAAGGCATGGGCGTTCTAAGCCAACGACCCGGGTTCGATTCCCGGCGGAGACATTTTTTCAGCCTTTGCAAAAAATTCAAAAAGGGAGGACAGCTCTGGGGAACTTTGATTGAGCTACGCAACGTTATTCTCTCATTTCTTTCCCATTGTATTTATTCCCACGAGATTTGCCAAAGCTGTTGTATATGCTATTTTCTTACACTTATATATATATATATATATATAGACAAAATAGGTATGAAAAGTCCGTATACGATTTTCGGCCATTTTCGGCCATAGGCCTTCATCAGGAAATGATCATTGGAAATCCCTTGTTATAAGAAATACATTTTTGTCAATTAAAAATTTGATTAGGTTCCACATGAATGTTGTGAGTATGCATGTCAATAGCTGAGCCAGTCAAAATTTAGGGTCTAATAATCTGAGGGGGTGTGGCAGGAATCAATCAGAGACTGCAATCGACTGCAATCAAATCATTATATTCAAGTGTGCTCTCTTTGAAAATTTGTTTTTCAAAAACTATTTAAGGACAAAAATGACATGTATTGATGCTTATGGCCAACTTTGGGCATCTACACGGTGTCTCATTAAAGATCACACATGTCTACAAATGTACATCTGAAATGTAAAATTTTCTTTAATTCATCGAAGTTGTATATAATGTATACATGTATATGCCATAGATTATTCTCAATTTTTTAATTAAATTCAGAAACAAATATCAAATTCGATACATGTATTTGCAAGGATTGGGGCTTTATTGTTCTGAGGATCATTGCAAATTGTAGATTCAGGAATTCTTTCTTTTTTTCAGCACTTACGGTAAGCCTATCGTATATATAATTATGGGAGGGGGCGCCCCCCATTTGAATTTTTTGGAAAAAGACAATAGAACGGTGTTTTAAACAAAGTTTAAAAAGTTTAAAAAAAGTTTTTTTTTTGCTTTTGGAAGAAAAACTGCTCCGAAAATAGCGAGGACCCTTTTTTTTTCTTTCTTTTTTTTGGGGTTGGTCAGAATTTTTCAGAATCATGGCCTCCATCCCTACTGGTCAACCATGGATCAGCCCCTGATTTTGCTAGTGACATTCTAAGACTTTTTTTTTCATTGAGAATCTTTTATGCAATATGATGGGAAACTAAAGTGGTTGGAAATGGTTACATGGGCACACCCGAACACACATCTGCACAGAGCCCCCCTCCCCATCTTACACCATGATCTCACAAGAGGAAAGCATATAAACAAATCCACCATGCTGCCATCTTAAATCATAGCCTCCCAAGATCATTTTCAACATAAACTTTCTTTAGAAGGTTAGTCCAATATTCTTCAGTAGATTCTTTATCAAGCATATTTACATTGCCTCAACATCGACACCAAACACAAACTATCATTATTCACATCTTGCCAGAAAGCAACATGACTTCCAATGTTAGGCCTTTGTAATACAAAGTACAGTATAAAATTGTTATAGTTGTTATAGATTAACTTATTTTCAGAAATTTAATATTACATATTTGTCATATTTCTGCTACATAAAATACATTAAAAACATTTATATACATAATTTTCCATTATAGATAAAGGTTAAATAAGTTAGGCATTGATTCATGGAATAAATATGACTACCTAGGTACATAAGTCTATTGTAAATCTACTAAGATTATTAGGGTGCTTATAGGTTTTAAGAAATATTTCATTTATAAACGATGTGCTTATGAAATTAATGCCAATTTATGACTCACATTTTGAGGTGAACATAATACAGGTATTTTAAAATACAATTTCCCAGATTTCACTTGATATGAAATTATAATGAGAATGTACAATACACTGAAAGATAATTTAGTTCCGGAAATGAACTTCTTGAAAAATAATTTAGTTTAGTTTTCAATCTGGTAAAAAATTCATCATCTATATTTTTATTATTATGTTTTTTTGGCACGAACAGGACAATGCGCAGTTTTCATCTAAATATCTGAATTCAGGAAACCTTCAATAGGATTCTACACAATGGAAATTTCTTTTCTTATTCCAATATATTTTTTTACAAAATTTCCGAAAATATTTAAATTTTGATATGATTATGAATCAAATTATTCAATAAAAATCTGATTATGATACACTGCAATTCACACATGACAAAGACACATAATTATGTATGTAACTGCAGGCAAACCTCGTTATAACAGGCAATGGTAAGCATGTGCCCCCTATGCCCCTCCTCCCCCTCCCTTTTACACCACTGCGCTTCTGGATCAAGGAAATATCAAAGCTTTGCAGCTATATCAGGGGTTTAAAAAGTATATTACAGAGATGTAGGACCAGAGAGATAACGTTGTTAATTGAACGAGTTTGTAACAGCGTTCTTTCTAACAATGTTACTGAACTTTAACCCTAGTCCGGCTGGGCTTTATTGGCCAAGTGATATTAGAGGGGTTGGGTGGGGGGGGGGGGGTAGGGCTTGATGCTGCCCCTCACACTGGAATATACGGAGGTCACTAATTTGTTCTTAGAATATGTGCCAGACTTGAAAGAAAAAAAAAGTCATTAAACGCTGCATCAAACTGCTTGGCACATTGGGGACATATTGCATGAAACATCTGGTTGGGGGGGGGGGGGGATTCTACACCCCCCCCCCCTCCCCCCGGCCTGATTAAGGTCAAGGATAATAATTACAAATAATTATCAAATATCAACATTCTCACTATCTCCAAGTAGGCACCTAGTACCATCTGCCCGTGCCCTTTCTTTCAGTAAACTCTGATCGATGAATCTGACATGAGTCCAATTAATATCACCTAATGCTACCCATAACTCCTGGAAATCTGCAGTACAAATAGAATCGTTGGTTGGTGGATTCAACCTCTTCTCTCATAGTTGGGAACGCCATGATTTTCTCCTCCTTGTGATTGCTTTGGAAGCCTCACTTTTGTCTCTGCAAACAGATGATTGTGATATTGATGCCTCATCTCCGTGACCATGCATCCTATGGAATGACCCTGTAAATGACTATGTATCAACAGATATCGGGCTGAAAAATATTTTATCAGAAATAATGAATTTTAGTTTATGAAAAAAAAAAAGAGAAATATATTATATACAAAGAAAAGAAAAAAAACACAAAATTTTGCAGAAAAAATGTAATCAATTTGTGATTTAATAATTACATGTATAAGCTACACCAAAATTAAAGGGGAATGAAACCCAGGCATCAGTATGCTCTAAGTGAATGGGGATGACCAAGAGGAGTAAACAGTGAAAGTTGGAGCAAAATCGGAGAATCCGTGCAAGAGTTATGACCTTTTAAAGTTACATTAAATACCGATTATGGGGATCCTTGAGTTGGCAACTTGGCAAGCATCTGTGATATCATCGTGGGCAACTCTTAATTCATTTTGTTTATAAATTAAAAAAAAAATGATCAATATGAAATTTCAAATTAGGAATCAACATAATTCTTTCCAAATTGCTTTCAGAATTGATGCAGTCATGTCATACTCACACAACAAATCAAAAGAATTTCAATTTTTCTTGAAAATGAAGGAAATGTGAAATTCTGTGTACAAAATAGAGAGGCCAATACCTGCAAGATCACATGTAGTGGACTTTTTCCTTCCTCCTCATCCTCTTCTAGCACGTTAATGAGGCAGAGTGCGGTGTCATCATACAAACATACAAAATCTACTTTCGAAAAATAAACTCAAGACAATTTCAATAGCCCTGTCTATCACTTTTAGAAATGTGCGAACATTACAATGGTGTATTACATAATCCGAACCTGATTTCTATGGGCAGTACAATACGCCTTTGAAATTGCCCTTGAGTCTATGGATTCCTCCGATCTACAACAAGACCTCGTTGTGGTCTGGCAGTTATCTGTATGGAAAATGGTGTTAGATATTTATATAATATTGGATGCACTTGAGTGGTATATCAGATATATTGCATTCAGCTAGCATGAATATTGCACGAATCGAAGATGAGTGCAATATTTATGCTAGCTGAATGCAATATATCTGATATACCACGAAAGAAATCTAATATTATTATTATTATACATACAAATTCGAGGAAACATACAACTTTACAATGGCCTGGAGAAGATGGTACCCAACAGCTTAAGTCAGGATACAGATAGAGCTCAGACCGTGCAGGTCTATGGAAAATATGTGCTACCTCTAACTAGCACAGCAAAGCAGGCCAGTTGGAACAATAAAAAACGATGAAATTGGTTCACGTACTCACCAAATTCCAATATACAGAGTAAACTTGATCCTTCAATATAATGATCCAAAACAGCAAATTCCAACGTCTTCAATCGTCGATGTTGGTAATAAATAGTTATTATCAGTAACACTAACACAGTATTAACAATAACAGTTCAATGAATAACTGACCATGTCTAAAAGTCAACGTATTTACAGATGTGTAGTTCAAAGTTACTTTTGTGAGTTTTGGTAGTAGTTTATTGTCACATTACAGTTATTCAAGACAAAGGGGCTTTGCTGAAACTGCATTGTACGACTATGAGTAGTCGATGTACTGGATGCCTGGTTTACAGAGCCACGGTCAAGACTAGTACTAGTAGTAGCAGGAGTATTATTGTCCACCGGGGCAAGAATATTGGTCTGCTCTCTTTCCTCATGCACTGTGATTTCTTGTGAGTCTGTGAATGTGAAACCTAATTCAAAGTTCAGTTCTGGAATACCCTCCAATATATCTGTGTCAGAAATTTCAGGATCGAGATTCTCAAGATCGAGATCGGGTGCTCTGCTGACCGTTGATGATGCAGCTGTTGACATGGCAGTTGCTGGTTTTTCAGTCCTAGCAATTTTGTTGACTGGACCTTTTCCAAGTGCATGTGACAGAGCATCAGACATGTGCTGCTTCCTGTTATCGCTTACATTTCCAGTATACGATGCTAAACTTGCTTGGTTTGCATGGCCAGACACTTGGCATATCTCTCTCGACTCAAATCCTCTGGAGTCCAAGATGGATATGCAGGTGGCACGCAAAGAATGATTCGTGTATAACTTTGACAAGGCTGCCTTTTTAGACAAAGTGCTCATCATATTTCCTAGTGTATTTACTCCACAAGGCATATTTCTGTACCATGGTCCAGATTCCGGTGCTTTCGACTTAGGCGTTTGGAAGAGAGCTTCGCAGTTAGGATTGAGTTTTTCAAGATATTTCTTGAAAGATTTTACAGGGCAGTCATCAGCCCCAGTTGCATACATTCTTCCTGCTTCCTGGAAGCAGTGTTATCTTCACGAGTTTTTTTAGTAAGCTCGTCTACTGCTTGTGCCACAAAATCACGGCCATTAGAATCTGTTCCTAAACTAAAATGACCCTTTTTCAAGTCACGAAGATTTTCTCTCCCTCTTCGGCATATGTACACCATTAACTCAAACCATACCTTCCTCATGAGTCCTTCTGGGTTATTCTGGTTGAAAACCCCAGAGTTATAGAGCTTGTTAATGTCGTTTTCATCTATGGAAGGATGGTGCACCACATCACCTTTTCCTACCTTTTTCAGTTGGACTGAAGCTGCCCTGAATGACTGGTTGGCTTCCGAAAAATCACTGTCTTTAATAATGTCTATTTGTCCACCATAATTATCCTTCAAATGACGATTAATTCCAGCGCGAATACTAATAAGTGACGACCTTTTGTAGAAATCACCATCAGTCTTTCTCACCTCCACATAGAATTTTGATAATATTTCCGAAATTGCTCCTTTATCCAATTTTTCGAAGTCAACAGGTATTTTCTTCTCCAATAAATAAGCACGAAAGATGTCCAGTGCGGTCTTGGTTGCCTTCCGAGTATTCACAGCATCCTTCTCCTTTAGAATGTTTTCAAATTCATCGGTGTTTAAACTCGCAAATCTGTTCGCAGACGTAGAGCTACTGGAGGCGGCCATGTTTGTTAACAAATGTTTCGAATTTACCGCTTGCAATATCGAGGCTGCGCGCTGCGCTGCCATACGCAAAACTAAAGGTATGAGAACTATGCAGACAACACTGAAAATTTACGTGTAAACCTATGGCATTTAGCGCTTCGTCGCAATCTTTTTGTGCGAGCGATTGATGAAAGCAAGACTGCACCGAACGTGCTTCTGCGCATGCGTCGGACAAAAATTGCAATGGTATATCAGCGCAAGCGTTGAATATCGTGACAATATTCCACCCTTTTACAACATTGACAAGAGTAACGTAATACACGCAAGACAGTCAATATGCTAACTGTATTGTATGCAATCAAACTGAACAACAGAAATCTCACAGAACGGAAAAATACAAGGTTTTATTCTATCGGAAATGTAACCTATATGTGTAATAATTAGAATTAGAAGGAAGATCAAAATATAAGAAATTTAAATCTCGCTTTGTTTAAGCAAATTTGATGTCTGTTTTTGACTGCTGAAACAGTGAATGTTCGCTAGTCCCGCATAAGTTTGGGCCTATGAGTGGGATCAATGGAACCTCGATATACACACCGTCTCCAATAATGTCGCTCATTACAGTCCCTCCCATCTAATGTGTGCTGCTTAACCTGCCTTTGTGCTTCGCTCTGCTTTATATGTGCACTGATGCATCCTGAAGCTGTAAGTAATAATCTAAATTTTTGTGAACCTGCCTATAATGGTATCTTACATTATAGATGGGTCTACAAGTTCGCAAAAATTGGGATACCTACATCATGCTCTACACTGTAAATGACAGTTAGACTTTACATACAATTACAATTTCAGCCAAAGGCAAAGCAAAACACAAACAAAGCACACAGGGTCGGGGGGGGGGGGGGGGAGTCAAAGATTGAAGCGTAATAAAGTGGAGGTTCCCTTGGTCATGTTGGTCTCATTTTATACTCAAAATCAATTCGGGTGAACCTGAAAGATTGAATAGATCTTGCTTTTAAACCGGAATCTAGAGCAAAGTCTGGACATTGACACGTTACTGACCACCTTATTTCTTGAAGCATTCATTAATAATCATAGATTCGCCTAACTCAACTGGCCTTGAGTCGGACTCTGGAATTGGAATACATAGACTACGTGCGTGGGCGTTGATTTTACTTAGCAACCAAGTAAAATGTGCAATGTCTTGTTCATCGACTCCCCAATAATGGTGAAATGTTGATGAAAATCCATACAAAACAATACATGTTGGATACTAGCCGAGACCCATTTACAAGAATGCCAGGTTTATACCTGACGAGGCTGATCTCGACTTTCTTCAGTCTCAGACTCGTCTTTGTTGTGATCAGGGACACCAAAATACACGCCCAGGACTAAAGAATTAACCAGCATGCTTTTATAAAGATATCACTTGGAATCGGTAAATTACATACAATTTCCTTCCAGCTTGGGCTCGGGAAAGTAAGCTAGCTCCTCAATTTTTGTTGGGAGAAACTTTCTTTCCGCAGCGTTCACGATCGATCAGCCGGCCGTTTGATGTCTGCTGCCTAAATGCTGCACTCTGATTGGTTAAAACCACGGTTTCAGACCACCCCAAACAGTTGACTCAAAATGATGACATAAAATCCGTGGGTCAAACCATGGTTTCATTTAAAACCACCTTTGTGAATCGCAGATTTGAAACAGTGGTCTAAACTTTGGTTTAAAACCATGTTTTAGACCATGGTTTTGACTGAAACCACCTTTGTGAATTCGGGCCTACAACAGATGTGTCCGGATCTCATGATCAGATGAAAGTTTCGAGTCGACTCTCGAAACACAAGACGCAATTAATGGCCTGCTTGCAACTGTTCCTCATTACGAGTCGACTCTTTCAAGAACGCATGGATCAGTATGAGCTGTTCTTCAAGGCAGTGATGTCTGGAAAACTTGGCCCCACTGCCCAAGACTGGTCTATGTATGTCTTCATGATTAATCGAGTTCACAGAGATCTCATGGGAGCATGGTGTCGATGGGTACATCAACGTACTGCCAGTCGTAATCGACCTCTTCTCTGGATTGAATCGACCCAACTTTGCCAGATGGGGTGACTCAACTCAAGAGTGCAGGACATCAGAGTCGATTGCTTCTATGTACAGTCAGGGGCTTTCTCCATCAGACGAACAAGCAGACATTTTGCAGGATCAGCCATCGATATGGCACGGGAGCAGAGTGTGAATAGAGATGCAGCATCACCAATGACAGAGTCTGTACGATTTCACAACTCAAGTAATACCATCAGAAGATGATGCATCACATCAGCCCAGCGATGTATGTCCGTCATAGAGCTGCGGAATTTGACATATCTGGGTGCCATGGAGCAGCCAGCAACATAGCTACAGACAAGCAGAATTGCGAAGGATAGTTGCCAAAGATATGCTTTGATAAACGTCATTACAGGCAAAGAACCATCCAAGCAAACCCAAGACTATCTAATTAGATGCCTGGTTACTGGTCATGAATTTCATTTGAAGTTCCAGCACGAATGCGCAAGAGGCAAAGATTCCTGAAGCCCATTCAGAGACGAAAGGCATGATCAACGGCTTCCCCCGTTATTGGGAAGAGCTACCTGAGTCCTTGTGCTCGGGGGTCGTCGTGACTTCCCTATCGGCATGGCTTGCTGAACTGAGTTCCCATTTTCTTGAGTTATGATCCCCATATTTTTTTCTTCTTTAATTTTTCAATTTTAATGTCATGATGTTCATAATTATGGAATTGTAAGGTTATATGTATATAACTCTTTTTCGACTTGAATATAATTAATTGTTCTCTTTAGTAATTGTAGCCCAATAACTACAAAGGGACTCATACTGCGGTATATTAATCTTTTTAAATATCAATAGCACCGATGCGAAATCTGTAACAATTTTGTGAATACATGTATTCACTCTTTCTATCTCTCTCTCTCTCACTCACTACCCTTTCCCTTCTTTCTCTCTTCTTTTCCTTCTATATACTCTGCTATTCCCTCGCTCTCTTGCGCACTCTCTCTCTTATTGCCTCTTCCTTTTATCTATTTTCTCTCCCAAACCACATTTAAGTGGGAGATGCTGTATGAATTAATCTTTGTATAACATACTATTGTGATTTTGTGCACATTTATTGTATGCAATTTATAATGAATATGCAACTTATATACTTATAATGTCTTTGCAAAGCTTTATGCTACAGTTATTTAGTTAACTTTTTCTTGTTCCTGGCTTTCCAGTCGTTGCATTATCTTTATCATTACTTTGTCAAATGTTTTTTCTACTTTGTAATGTTTTCTTTGCCAAATAAAATAATAATAATAATAATAATAATAATAATAATAATAATAATAATAATAATAATAATAATAATATTGGGGCTTAAAATATGGGTTTCCTTTTTATTGGCTCACACTCTACATGCTGTATATAAAATGTATACTGACAGAGAGCGATTTCTTAAATTTCTCATTCGACTTGCAGGAAGAAGGTTGAGAAGGAATTGCAGCCGTGGCAAGTGATTCAAATTTTTCGAGCAAACGTCGACCCAAAACACATGGCTTATAGAAGCAAGTATGAAGACATCAACAAAACGGAGGCATTGAGAATTACTGATGAATTTCATGAGCGGGTGAACTCCTGCGCTCTTGTGGGCAATTCAGGCATACTTCTGAATAGCAGTTGCGGCGCCGTTATAGATGAAGCAAACATTGTCATCAGGATGAATCTAGCCAGTTTTGCTTACGAGTATTCATCAGACGTTGGTTCCAGAGTATCTTTCATGACCATCAACGGGGAACAAATTAGACTATTAGAATCCTGTTTCATAAAGAGTGTGAAAAATAAAAGAACTGGAAAGACAACCCATGAAATAAAATCCGAGTCGTTTGAAAATCTTACAGCTGAGTGTACCAAATTAATTGCAAGGTTGAGGATGCTGAAGAATGATAGTGTACTTTGGCTGTCTAGGGGTTATCTCTCCAAGCTAGTTCGTCTTCTTCCTGTTCTGAGAGAACGGTTTCATCTCAACTTCAGAATGGGCTACTCCCCTGGGATTCTCATAAGGACTGCTGGCCGGTGAATATAATATTTTGCCAGGGTATCAGGGGGTGATATAAGCCCGGTCACAACTCACCGTACGCATTCTTGTACGTGCGCGTGTTGGTCAACACAAATCCTTCCATAGGTCCTGCCATGCCTGCTGTTCTTACGTCACGGGGCGTCATTTTGCTGATGTAGGACTGCTTCAGCGCCTAGAGTAGTCTTTGACGCAGCATAAAAGAGTGGCATCAAAAAGTAAATGTAAATGCAGTGATAACATTGCGTTGAATCTATGGCGTGTGGGTTTATTGCCCTGACATGGCTTGATTAGAATAACGCCTCGTGTGTAGTTGACTTAAAGGAGAATTAATCTCAAGCAATAAAGACGATAGTGTTCAAAGGTGTTATTTATTCCTACTTGTTAGACTATATGGCTTCGCGTCAAAATATACGAGATCGATACGAATCAAGATTTTCTCTAGCAATTTATCATCTGCTAGCAATATGTATCGTCTGCTAGCAGCACATGGGGGCTGCCATTTTGTTTATGTGTACCAGAAGACTTTCTTAATCCAAATGCCCAATTGCCTTTTTCAAAATTAAAAACCCATTTGAGATTAAAAATATAGAATAGATATGTCAATTTAGTTTTAAACTGAAGATTTCCTTATATATTTCTGTTGAAAATCGATATGCGCTTAATAGAAATCTATTTTCTCGATACTGGACGTATGGGACGGAGCAAATTAATTCAAATTTTTTGGATGCTTCTTCCCTGAGCACCTATAGCGGCAAACTATGCATTCACCTGCTTTCGGATAATGGACTTGAAAAGTCAGAATGCATGTTGCATATGTTATGTTCTGCTCTGTTTGGCAAACCCAAGAAAATAGATTTTTGTTAAGCAAAACCAGACAATTTAAAAGTATCATTATAAAGATTTAATTGTTATAATACATGTAAACACCCACATTATATTTTTCGTCACATATGGGATTTTGGGTAATGAAGAAAAACAATTTAGGTTTTGGATTCAAAATATCTTCCTGAATGGAACATTTCTCAATGGTTCATGTACAACTCCTAATCAGCAAGAAAATGGCAGCCCCCATGTAAGACGATACCGGGTGTTGGAATATCTTTATTTATACCCTTTTCTGATATCTTATTAGAAAATGATTTAGGCCAATAAGTAGGAATATATTACACCTTCCAATATAAGTAAAGTTGTAAGCAGGGGTTAATTCTCCTTTAACGGGCCTGGCGGGCGTCTTGCAATCTCTTTAACTCTCCTCACGAATATTGCCTGCAAGAACTTAAGAGGGGGACTTAAAGTGGAAGGTGCCGGGCAACTGTGGTGGCATGGTACAACTCTGTACGGCTGTTTAAAACGTGGCCAACAGCAGAGACTATTTGACATGTCCAACTAGTCTTCAAGCGCAGACCCAAATTTGACACGATCCGAAGCTCCCGTTGAATGCTCATTGGGTAAAATTGTAAAAAATTTTTGTCGCCATGAACTGAGAGTAGTTCAGGATGCCGTCTTGCGCTGCAATCAACTGCACGAATCGTGATGTTCGTGAAAGTCGTGAGAACGGACGTACAGTTCACAGGTATGTAGACGCATTTTCAACAAGTATCAGCTCCATTTATACGCTTTCATGTTATAGTTTATGGTCATGGGTGTCGATCCTGGGGGGGGGGGGGGGAGGTATATATCGCCAAAAATTTGAGGTGGGGGATGGCCTGTAAAATCGCCCCAAAATATATTTGGATCAAATAAGAATCTGACAATTATGATACATTAACTTAAAACTAATAATTATCCAAACTCATTATGTTTGGTCTTCAAATGCCATCAGTTTCAGTTTTATTTTCATTTCCAAAAGAACAGAACAGAACATTTTATTTTGACAAAAAATCAATTACACAATTCAATATTCAATGATATAATACATTTTACATGGTTTAAGGTTATTAAATAGAAAGTATACATAAACATCCGGAATAATTCTTTAATGAATAGAAGTAAGGAAATAAGAATGCCATAATTTCAATGCCAACATATCGAAGAAAATTTGTTCGCTCACATTGTTATTCTCAATTAAGGGATTCCATCCAATGGCGTAGATCCTTGCATTCCTTCTTTTTATTAAACAGCATTTTTGGATGCTTTAAAATGCAAGTTTTATAGACAGATTTTTGAAAAAGTCCCTGGCGTGGGAGGTGGATACCCCTCCCCCCCCCCCCCCTTCGCGGATCTCGGGGGCAGGGGGCACGTGCCCCGGGCGGCACTTGGAGGGGGCGCAAAGAAAAAGCAAAGGAGAGAATAAAAAAAAGGAAATGAAGAAAACTCATAATACTTGTAATACTTATGCGCCCCCAAATCCGCAGGGTAAATGCACTAGAAAACTTGTCTTTGCTCCCTCGCATAATTATTTTCTTTCGGGATCTCGTAATTTCGTACCCCCAGTATATAGATCTTAAGTAGCTTGAAGGGTTCAAAATTTGAAAAAAAGAGATGTAATTGTTTTGCTCGCTATATCATGTAAGTTTCAAATGACTTCTGCTAAATATTGCGCTCTCAATATAGGATAAGGTGTATAAAACAGAATTTGCAAAGGTTCAACTTTTGAAAGAAATCTCAACTTAAGTAGCCTTGCTGAATTTCTCGACTCTTTCTCCAGCCTATAGGGTTTTCGCTAGTTTTGCTCCCCGTTGTAAAAGTGAGTGAATAGAAAACCGTTTATCAATGCATAAAATTCGAGCTTCTCTATTGCTCAATTGCGGTGGTCAATTGCAAAATTGCAAAAAAAATGCACAAGAAATCGCGTTTTTAAGTTTTAAAAATTGAAAAATTTGCCACGTCGCTCGCTTTGCTCTCTCACTTGTACAACAACGTAGGTTTTGGGCACTCGGGGGGGGGGGGGGGGGCGTAACTTCATTGTTTAATCCCTAGATAAGCCACTGGCTTCGCTTCCACGCCGGTCACCTCCCCCCCCCCCCCCCCCCCCAAATCATAAACACGGATCGACACCCATGTTTATGGCACTTCTATCCATTGAACAAGGTTATAATATGGGTATACGGCTGTGAGGTTATTAACCTCGCCTATTTGTGAGTGGTCATAGTGGCTATTTCAAATAACCTTGGGCATGTATAAAGGGATTTTACTCTATTTCACATGAAAAGTTAAAATTCAACTTAGACCCAATTTCTTTGTTGGTGACACAAACGGATTTCTTTCAAACTTTGTATGGAGGTGTATCTTGGTAAAATCTAGACACCTATAATTTCTGGTGATGCTGCCCCCAGTGTTCCGTCTGTTATAGGGTAAAAGGCCATATTTTGGGGGATAGTTTGTGTGCGCTCTGGCGGTCACATTTCTCAACAGATTTCGTTCAAATTTTGCATGAAGGTGTCTCTTGGTGTAATCTAAAAATTTCTAGTTTTTTGTGATGCTGCCACGAGTGTCCCGTCTTTTATAGGGTCAAAGGTTATATTTCGGGAGATGGCGTGAGTGCACTCTGTAGGTCACATTTCTTGATGCATTTCTTTCAAATTCTGCATGGAGATGTAACTTGTTATAATCTACACATCCGACTTTTTGTGATGTTGCCCTCATTGTTCCGTCCTTTATAGGGTCAAAGGTCATTTGTCCATTTCCTGCACTCTTCTGCATTTCTTGACAGAGGTGTATCTTGGTGAAATCTACACATCTTTAGTGTTTGCTGATGCTGCACCCAGTGTTCCACTTTTTATAGGGTCAAATGTCATCTTTTGGTTGCATGCATTCCGGAGGTCACATTTCTTGACAGATTTCTTTCGAATTTTCTCTAGAGATTCATTATACTGTAATCTATAGACATTGTTTATGTGATGCTGCTCCTAGTGTTGACAATAGTCCGGGCCACTGGCGGCATCCTTTTGTTTGAGGGAGGGGATGGGGGAGGATCTTTGTCCCTCCGAATCGCTGCCAGTGCCGGGGGACACATTCGCATTGCGCGGTAATGGACATTTCTAGTTTAATTGACCAATTATACTTTTAAACAATATAAGGTCTTCTTAAAATCGGAATAACAGAACAAATGCTCTTTTTTAGAAAGAAAACAAATACAATCATTGAACATGCACTTAGAAAAAAATATAAATTATACATGATTTCTTGAAACGATCCTTTCTTTAAAAAAGAAAAAAAAATAGAGGAAGATATACATGGCCCACCCGAACTCACCCTTACACACTCCTCTCATTCACCCACCCCTTCCCCCTCACCATTCTCCTACCAATCAAATTCACTCATTCTCACTCCCACTTCTCGCATCCCCCCCCCCCCCTCTTCTCCCTCCCCTAACATACGAACACCCATGCATGCATCCAGTTCCGGTTTGCCTGTCCATAATGAATACATAACAAAAGCAAACAAACAAAACAAAACATAACTGAAGAAGAACAAACAAACAAAAAAAAACACGAAAACAAACGAAAACAAAATCAAAGAAACGCATCAATCTGTTCCCATTTCCTTAAGTGCACCGCAATTTCCCCTTTTTGTTGGCTATCTTATATTCTTCGTCTCTGTGATCTTTTATCCAAGTAACTGTTTTCCGTAGAGATGGCAGCTCGCCTTGTGTTCTTGAAGAAAAAATTATGTATTTTACAAGAAAAATTACACAATTTATTAAATATATTCGTACCCTTTTACCCGATAGTCCCATCAAAATGGATTTCCAGTCATTTATATTAATTTCTCTTAGATGTAGCTTTTTACTAATGTCCTGCCATAATTGTTTAATTTTAGGACATTCTAAAAACAAATGTTGGTATGTTTCAACTTGATTTTTACAAAAGGAACATAGATTATCCAACTCGAAACCAAATTGAAAGAGTCTCTGTTTGGTATATATAGCCCCATGCAATAATTTGTATTGAAACTTCCTTGGTTTATTAATAACAAATGCATTTTTCAGTCTAGTAAATATTTCTTTTAACATCCCAGTTCCAAAATCATGACGAACATTTCCATCCGTAATCTTTAATGTATACTCTCTTTGAAGTTGTTCAATAAAGTGATTATATAACCGTACAGACTTTAAATCGCTAAATCTTTGTAAATGACCAAAAATCTTCAGATCTATTTGAAAATGTTCAGTATCCACGTGTATAAAATCACTCTGTATCCATTCCTGTTCAATGACTGAAAATATTTTTTGAATCCTGATCAGGCTGTCGGTGGTAAAACCTAAGTTATAAAAATAAGAGATTGGTTTAAAATTACCTCCAACGGTTATATCTGATGCTTTAAATATTCCTTTATAAAAAAAAGATCAGCATCAGATTGCTTTGTTCTTTCGAAGTGTCTACATTCATCTATATCTTGCCATGCCTTTAACATATCTAAATAAAACATGGGTAGGGTAGGTCCAGGTAATATGGGACCCTTAAGCTCATTTGCATAATTTGCATAAAGACAAATAAAGACACACAGAATATACTTTGTTCCCATGAATCAGTAACGACTAGTCTAACTTTTAATGTAAAGAAAACAAAATTATCACCAGCCCCCTGTCCATTATATGCAAATTATGACATCATCACCAATAGTCCCATATTACCTGCAGTGCAGGTAATATGGGACCATTAATTAAAGACATTAGGTTCACATTAAAACGACTCTATTATGTCTGGTATTTACTTTAAAATGTATAAAAGTCATTAACTGTAAGATGATTTCACATTTTAAGAACCTTTAATGAATATGTTGACTTAAAATTATATAATTTATAGATCGTCTGAAGAAAAGTAAACCTGCAGACCAGTCCTATGCCAAGAATAATGCAATGCTTAGGCTTCCAGCTCAGTGAAATTGACAAAATATGTATGGTTGCTGTGGCTTTTACTGTGAACCTCAGCTCAGGGTCCCATATTACCTGCAGCCCCATATTACCTGCACCTACCCTATACCATCTAAATTCATTTTCTTCATGTCATAATTGCAAAGAAATATACTTCGACCTCCAATCGATCTAAAAAAGTAATCAAATGTTAGTTTCCACCCTAAATATCTTTCACCGTACAACAGCCGTTTGATCCACATTATTCTTTGAGTCTTAATAAAAGTTTTGTAGTCAGTTACCAGAAGCCCCCCTGCAGAATAACCTTGATATAATATTTTCCTTTTTATTCTAACTTTCCCACCCCAAATGAACTTAAAGGAAATTTTTTTCAATTTCTTCAAGGATACTATGTGGAACAGATATAAGAGAAGAAACGTAATTTAATTTTGAATATACATACATTTTCAATAATTTGATTTTGCCGTACGTCGTCAGATCTCGTTGGCTCCACCAACCTATTAATCTTTTTATTTTACTTAATATCTTTCCCACCCCAAATGAACTTAAAAGAAATTTTTTCAATTTCTTCAAGGATACTATGTGGAACAGATATAAGAGAAGAAACGTAATTTAATTTTGAATATACATACATTTTCAATAATTTGATTTTGCCGTACGTCGTCAGATCTCGTTGGCTCCACCAACCTATTAATCTTTTTATTTTACTTAATATCTCTTTGTAGTTTAAATCATCTTTTATTTTAGAATTACATGAAAAATAAACTCCTAGGATTTTTATGTCTTGTACTCTATGTCCCAAAAAAGGTAAACCGGGCATATCAATCGCTTCCCCCAACCAGATAAATTTTTTCTGATACATATTTCTTTTTACTCCACTTAATTTCTCAAAGTCTTCGAAGATTTTCTTCACTCTCTCAATTGACTTCATATCTTTAAGAAACAATGTAATATCATCGGCGAAAAGTACCTGCTTTATTTTTCCAGTATCAAACCGAATTCCTTCAATACTAGGGTCCTTTCGGATATAATGAGCAAGCAGCTCAATAACTATTATAAATAAATAGGGGGACAAAGGGTCCCCTTGTCTTACCCCTCTTTTAACTTTAAAGTATCCAGTTGAGTATCCCCCGTTCATCACGCAGCTACTAACATCACTATAAAGAATTTTAACCCAAGAGCACAATACATTACCGAGCCAAAAAAAATCCAATGCTTTGAACAGTAGTCTATGTGAAATACAGTCAAATGCTTTTTCAAAATCTACAGCGATAAGAAAACCTACAGGCTGATACAATGACTGAAAAATACATCATCTATTAACCGCACTGCCTCTCCAATATTTCTCTCTTTAACATAGCCCACCTGATCGTAATGAATGATATCTCCTAAAACCTCTTTTACCCTTTTAGCCAACACTTTTGACAGAATCTTATAGTCAAGATTTAGAAGAGTTATTGGCCTATAGTTTTTCATATACAAAGGATCTTTTCCCTCTTTCTCAATAAGTGTAATGACTCCCTGTCTCTGTGAACTGGATAACACCTCAGTTTCGAAACTCTCATTAAATGCTTCCACTATATACTTCCCTAAGATTGGCCAAAATGTATAATAGAATTCAGATGTAAAGCCATCATTGCCTGGTGACTTATTCCATTTCATTTCCTTAACAGCTTGATAGCATTCTTCGAATGTTATATGCCCTTCACAAAATGCTTTATTTTCTTCGCTTAGTTTTGGCAGTTCGCTTATTTAAAAACATATTATCAATATCTTCTGTTATGTTCTTATCTCGACATGCATATAAATTCTTATAAAACTCCCCAATGATCTTTAAAATCTATTTCCTATCACGTATCACCTCATTATTGCTATTATATATTTCCTTGATCACACTTTTTCTTTCATTCGACTTTAATAATTGTTAAAAAAATTGAGAATTTCGTTCTCCTTCTTCAGACCATTCTGCCCTCGATCGTACCTTTAAGCCTTGACGAGAGTAGTCAAAAAGCTTTTCCAGTTCATTTTTTTCAAGTGTAGTTCTTCCTGAATATTATTTTGCAAATTAAACGTCAATCGATATTTTAAGTATTTAATTTCTTTTTCCAATATTTCAACTTTTGCTTTCCTAAGTTTTGCTTTTTCACGGGAAAACTTCATAATATATTCCCGTAGTTTCATTTTCATAAAATCCCAAAATTTGATTTTACTATTTATTTGACCCAGCCACTTTTCCTCTATTTCAATAATCTTATTTTTTACCCCATCGACAAAATCCTTGTCAAAACATAGACTACTATTGAACTTCCAATATGATTTACCAAAAATGAAATTATCGACCAAATTTGTAACTTCTATCAGCGTGATCAGGTGTGATAGGGGGCAGAATTTCGGATTTCCTTACGGCTTTTTCTAATTTTGATGATATAAAAATTTAATCTAATCTGCTCTGCACCAATTGCTGCTTCCGTCTAAAGGTAAATTCTCTTTTGTCAAAATGATGCTTACGCCAAACATCGATTAAATCTAACTTATCAAGAAACTCTCCCAACAAGTCTCTATATTTGCTATTTGAAATATTACTCGCCCCCATATAATCTAAATTATAATTCATTGTTATATTGAAATCTCCCCCAATTATAATGGAATACTCTTGACTGAATACAGAAGATACCATCTTATTCAGACTAGACAGAAAATCAACTTGGGCCTTTTCTTTATTTTTGGTAGGAAAATTATACACTTCCTAATATCAATTTTTCGCTTTGGCATTTACCTTGTATTATAATGTATCTTCCTTCCTTATCTTTTATAATATTTTCCATCACAAAGCCCGTGTTTGGTTTCAACATCACAATAACTCCCCTACTGTGATTACTACCGTTACTAAAAACCATTGTCCCTTTCCAATCCTTTTTCCAACTACCTTCAATGTCTTCTGTACTGAAAGTTTCCTGCAAGAATATTATGTTTCCCGACATCTTACACCACTGGAAAATTTTCCTTCTTTTAACTGTATCGCTCAGTCCTCGAACGTTGATCAAGACTACTTTTAAATTATTCACCATTGAAAACTTTAAATCTTAAACTGTGACAAAAAGCTAGGAACAGAATTGTGTAGTATAGCGACAATATCTCAGTAAATGGGAAGAATGATGCATTTTTAAATACAGAAAAAACAATTCTCAATTGAAGTTGGAAATAAGACAAATACAGACTGATTCCGGAACTAGAAAACATGCCACACGTCACAAATTCTCTCCAACCCACAACGAGTGTCCACCCTTTAGAAAACCAGATTATGAAAAACAAAAACAGTCTCTTGCTACAAGAGAAAGAAAGAAAATCGAACTGCATAATCTTCCCCGTATAGTACATTTCATTAGCTACATAATGATTTTTTTTAAATGTGAGAAGAGCAAAGATGAATTTAAAAAAAAATGATATTTTATTGCTTCCTCTCAAGGTCAATATTACATTTCAAGAAAAAATCATAAAGAACAATTATATAAAATAATTTGCATATACAAGGAAACTTAATGAAATACATTAATATCAGTAAAAAATATATAGAATTCTCTGAAATTATCCATAATTAAACAGAATTACTTTTTCGATGAAAGGAAAAAAAATACAATGCATCACCCGTTAGACATAGATATAACTATTTTCTTTCATGTAATACTTCATACATGTAGTAATAATAAAAAGTAATCGTCTTGAGAAAGATACATTAATATCACATTAAAAAATATTATATAATATTCAGACAAAGGGAACTAAAGAACAAAGTTTACAAATACCAATTATACTTTTAAACAATATAATGTCTTCCAAAATATACGGAATACGAAATAATAGAACAAAGGCTCTTTTTTAGAAAGAAAAAAAAATACTATATATCGATCATTGAACATACCTTTAGAAAAAATTATACATGCTTTCTTGAAACGATTCTTTATAAGATAAAAAAAAAACTTAGAGGAAGATATACATGGCCCACCCGAACCCACCCTTAGACACTCATCTCATCCCCCCTCCCCCTCCCCATTCTCCTACCAATCACAACTCACTCATTCTCATTCCCACTTCTCGCACCCCCCTCCCTCCCCCAACATATCAACACCCATGCATGCATCCAGTTCCGGTTTGCCTGTCCGTAATGAGTATATAAAAAAGCAAACAAAGAAAACAAAACATAAAAAAAAACAAAAAAACAACCAAACAAAAACAAACGAAAACAAAATCAAAGAAACGCATCAATCTGTTCCTATTTCCTTAAGTGCGCCCCCAATTTCCCTTTTTTGTCTCTGTGATCTTTTATCAAAGTAACTGTTTCTTGTAGAGATGGCAGCTCGCCTTGTTTTCTTGAAGAAAAAATTATGTGTGTTAGAAGAAAAATTGCACAATTTATGAAATATATTCGTACCCTTTTACCCGATAGTCCCATAAAAATGGATTTCCAGTCATTTATATTAATTCTCTTAGATCTAGCTTTTTACTAATGTCCTGCCATAATTGTTTAACTTTAGGACATTCTAAAAAAAATGTTGGTATGTTTCAACTTGATGTTTACAAAAGGAACATAGATTGTCCAACTCGAAACCAAATTGAAAGAGTCTCTGTTTCGTATATATAGCCCCATGCAATAGTTTGTATTGAAACACTCTTCGTTTATTAATTACAAATGCATTTTTCAGTCTTGTAAATATTTCTTTTAACATCCCAGTTCCAAAATCATGTTGAACATTTCCATCCGTCATCTTTAATGTATAATCTCTTTGAAACTGTTCAATAAAGTGATTATATAACCGTATAGACTTTAAATCGCTAAATGTTTGTATATGACCAAAAATCTTCAGATCTATTTGAAAATGGTCAGTATCCCCATGTATAAAATCACTCTGTATCCATTTCTGTTCAATGACTGGAAATATTTTTTGAATCCTGATCAGGCTGTTGGTGGTAAAACCTAATTTATAAAAATAAGAGACTGGTTTAAAATTACCTCCAACGGTTATATCTGATGCTTTAAATATTCCTTTACGAAAAAGATCAGCATCAAAGATCTTTTTATTTCGAAAACAAATTATTATTAAAAATTATCGGATTGACTTTGTTCTTTTCGAAGTGTCTACATTCTTCTATATCTTGCCAGGCTTTTAACATATCTAAATAAAACCTGGGTATACCATCTAAATTCATTTTCTTCATGTCATAATTGCAAAGAAATATACTTCGACCTCCAATCGATCTAAAAAAGTAATCAAATGTTAGTTTCCACCCTAAATATTTTTCACCGTACAACAGCCGTTTGATATAATATTTTCCTTTTTATTCTATCTTTCCCACCCCAAATGAAATTAAAGGAAATTTTTTTCAATTTCTTCAAGGATACTATATGGAACAGATATAAGAGAAGATACGTAATTTAATTTTGAATATACATACGTTTTCAATAATTTGATTTTGCCATCTCGTTGGCTCCACCAACCTATTAATCTTTTTATTTTACTTAATATCTCTTTGTAGTTTAAATCATCTTTTATTTTAGAATTACGTGAAAAATAAACTCCTATGTCCCCAAAAATGGATGCGTTTGCCTCCCTCTCTTGAGGATTATTGATGCTGAAGTGAATGATTTTCAGTATTTTCGGTATATGCTTCAGAAATTGCCACAGCGTACAGGATATGCTTATTTGTCCTTATATAATGTGAATTGTTATGTTAGTGCTGTAATTAAAAAAAAACAAAATCATCCAATACTATTTCTTTGAATGTGAATATGATTACTGCGACACAATTTTATTTATATACTCATATTGCTGTATCATGCATTGCTCGTTCACGCTATTTTTAAAGACAATTGTAAATTTTATTACTCTTTGGAGCCTATAACACACAAGCTTAGCTTTCTCTTTATAGGCTCCTCAGTATTTCACGTTTATTCTAGCCCAGTCTTTTCAATTAATACTGCATGCAAACGTATAGATATAAGGTACTCATCTTCTTTTATTTTCTCTGACAATATATTTCACGGTTGTTTGTACCATTTATCTTGTTTGTACCAATTATATTGTTTGTACCATTTATACTGTAAAAGCACTGTAAATGTGAAATATGAAACAATAAACTAAAATTGAAACTGAAACTGAAACTGATTTTATTTTCAATGGAAGGTGAATAGGGATCAAAGTGGACTCGTTGTAGCTATTCCCCATAACGAAGAGGGCTTTTTGTACTGAGTATTTGTTTATTTACTCATTATTCATTTTGCCACAAACTTCTTGATAAAAACTACATGTTGTTTTTATTATTTCTCTTTGTTGATGATCAGGTTGTGGCACATCCGCAGACCATCTTCAGGCTTAACTCTATTTGCGGCCACTATTCAACTCTGCGAAGAGATATCATTATTCGGATTCTATCCATTCTACACGGACCAATATAACCGGACCATACCTCACCACTACTACGAACCGGAAATTAAAATGAACTACACAACAAATGCTCACACCATCCCCGAGGAATACAAGTTTTTGCTTAACTTAGAAAATAAAGGTGCAATCCGGATGATCAATAATTGCACTGCTAATTTTAATAACTGAACATGATTGTAATGTTTGTAATGGCAGACAATTCTTGTACATGAAAAGTCTTGATCAATACTTTAGGAATGTGTTATATCTGTGTTTTGGATTTTAAAGAATTACAAACTTTTTACTGAGGGTGTCCCTGAAGAAAGGAAACCCAAATTTGTGGGTAAATTACTCAACAAATCCAAATCAAATTTAAGTTAATGTATACACGTCATTAAGAACTTAATTGTCTCTCTTTTCATGATACCAAGAACATGACCGAGAATAACGCATGATTTTGTACTGAGTATTCATTTATTATTCATTTCGCAATAAACATTTCGATAAAAACTACATAATCACGAGAGTGATTAGGAATTATTATTTACCTAATATACACATCATTGAAAAGCTCGTATTCTTTTCTTTCATATTATGAGACAATAAACATGATGAAAGTATCTTGCATGATTGAGCAGGCGGCACAATGTGCAGTTAGAGGAAATTAAATGTAGCAGCTGAGAAAATGTGCACTGTTCAGAGTATTTACGATGTCAAGACAAAAGACACCTACTAAACAGTTCTCTAAAAATGACGCCTTTATGAAATATCGGTATTTTCTAGTGGTGTCATCGACAGGCCTCCTGTCGAAAAAACGCCTTTCTGGCCACATGTCGACCAAGATCCTGATATTGGTGACATAATTATAAATATTATAATATTTATACAAACAGACGATTGGTACTACAAAACTTAAAGATAACGCCCGATGAGTGCAGGTCAAAAAGCTTCACTATGAATTTGTTAAATGTTATCTATAATATTTATCCGTGAATTCTACATTTAAAATGTTAAATATCCAATGAAATAAAGTCAACATTTGTCCAGTTTCCACATTTAAATATTGTTTTCTTTTAAATTTTGTAATACTTATTATTTTAGCTCTTTCTGTGTTTATATTTATGTCTCATTTCATCGCCAATTATTGCTGTGGTAGGCACCCTACAGCAGTAAGTTAACGCTTATGTCTTGTTGACATTACTGTCGACATCGGTCTCGATCATAAATTCGACCCGCAATGTCGACAAAAAAAAATGAATTCGCACTCAGAAACAAAGAGGCAGAAATGAAGCAATTTTTTTTTCTAACATAATGACAAAAAAGATGTTCTTTGGCTAAATCTTTCCAATAAGAGTTTGTACGAGTTCGAGATAGATTTGAATTTCCAATTCATTTTTTTTTAATTTGATAATATAGAACCTACCTTTAGTTATCCAATCTAGGTTAATATTATAGTTATGATCCTAATACAAAAGTTCTTCAAGTATCTTCAATTTAAAGTTTATTTTTCCCAATTAAACATTTGAACTAACATAACTTGAAAATAGATAGAGAAGATGATACTCATTTTATTATACCAAATATAACTCTTCTTGTGGTTGTTTTCTTTGATAAATACATCATGTAATGACGATACACATATCCACGTATATATAGTAGCAGAAGCAGCCCGTGGACATCCACGGGCGCTAGCTGTGTTTATGACTAATCATCAAAGTAATGTGTATTTGTCCCAATTTATTTTAACTTACACAGAAGAACAAACAAACAAACTTCTCTCCGTATGTTTTGTTCTGGTAAAGTGGTAGGCCTATTGTTTATCAAGAAGTATATGTTATTCATCCGAACCGCTAGGTTTTGAAGAAAAACAGATTTTCATCTTGATGAATACTAGATTACCATTGTTAAGCGCCCCAGTAGTTATTTATTTTATGTCGGTCGACCCACGACCTCATACATCAAACCCCGGATTCTCGTCCTTTCTGATGAGCGATTTGATCTTGTCTTAATTCTATGGTTCTGACTCAAAATTAATATAGGCTTTGTCTTTGAAAGCATGCTCTGGCGGCCCCTTACGAAAATGAAAAATGGAAAATAAAGATTTTTTTTATTAAAGGGCTATTTTCTTTCCGGGGGATCCGACGATCCCTTACGGGTCTTGGGAGGACCTACATGATTGATTCTCTTTTGTTCACTCCCTCCCATGCACGCCAACCCCCAAACTCCGACCCTAATTTGACACCTTATTAGAAAAAAAACCATTGTCATGTGAGAAGCCTATATATATAAACCCATCTATACCTTCGAGTCGTGTCAATATAGTCTGGAGCAGCTATAGTACAGGAACTATGTTAGTCTTTGAGTGCAGACACTCCTTTACGACTGACCAGGGTTTGTGTCTGCAAAATATTCCTGAATTATGTGATCTCCTAGATCAGCTCCTGGATGACGTTCCCACTTGAGTTTGTAACGTAATAAAGGAAAAATATACTGAAGGCGAATAACATGCACGGTATGAGGGCAACTTTCCACATTCATGTCTATTCAATTGTTCATAAAAAGATGTTCCCCCTAATTTCGGGAGATTGGTAGAAGAGATTATGATGTTAAAACAGGCACAGAGTCCTCATAACAGCGAAAGAAAAAAGTACATGTATATAGTAGTTAAAGAAACAGAGAAGAGGAAATCTGACAAACAGGTAGAGCGAACATAGTACTTGCAGATACAATAAAAGGTGAAAATAAGCGGGTCTGCTCGCTATTCATAGAAAACTGCTATTCATTTAACACGCGTTATGAATAGCGGCCCTAACGGAGATCCTTATGAATAGCGAGGTAATTTATCTGTGGTTTGCTCGCTATTCATAAAGACCGCTATTCATAAAAAACCGCTATTAATTTAGTCACGCGTTATGGATAACGGTCCTTATGAATAAGTGGTCCTTATGAATAGCGGTCCTTATCACTAGCGAGGTTACCCCAAAATAAGATACAGCACATCCAAGCATATAGCCATGCCAACGTTGGATGTATGCGTCTTGTGTTCCGAATAGGAATAGGACACCCCCCAAACAAAACAAAACAAAACAAAAAACAAAAAACAAAAAATACACACACAAAACAAACAAAAACAAAAGCAAAAAACAACAAATAACAAACAAACAAACAAAATCCAACAGCAACAACAACAAATAAAGAAAGGCAGAAAATGTATAAGAACAGGACATGTACCAGAAGGGTACCATGTGTTTGTATTAACACACATACTACTTTTATTTAGAAATATTGATTAATATTCACTTTACAAAATGTTCAGATACTGAAAGATATCTATTACAAAGTAAAATGTAATATATATGACTTCATCGTATCATATGACTGATCGATAATACTAAAATATTTAGATGTCATATCGAGGTAACTGTATGAACAATATATCACACAGTAATCATCACCCGAAAATTGCTTCATTTAAGAATTTAATCGTAATCAACGATTAGAGTTTGTCAGCATTGACAGAAAAGACACGTTATCACTATATGTCACGATGTCACTGTGATATTACGAGATAGACATCAAAGAAAGTTCTCGTGATAGACCAAGCGAGATGTCATTATGTTGTTCATTCATGGTACGTATCATGCATAAATGCCGTGTTGAGGCTACACGAAGAAAGCATACACGTCCATTAGGGGAGAGCGGGGTGAAGTGGGACAAGAATCGTGATTTTGCACTCTTTGCTTTGTATTGTAGCCTCTCCATTTTTACATGGTAAATAGTATCAATAGTAGGGTACCAAACAAGTATTTGACACAATCCCTATATATTTAGTTTTTATGCAAATAATCATTAAAAATTAGGTATTTGAAAGGGGTGAAGTGGGACACCATGGAGGTGAACTGGGACAGTAATAGGGGTGAAGTGGGACAGTCGGGGAGAAATGGTACAAAAGTCTTGAAAATGCTAAAATCACCTTTTTTCTGGAAGTTCTCTAAAATAAGTGCTGGGAATGTTAAAGGTAATATATCACTTGAAAAATATGCTTGAAAGTCACTTGTAAAGTTGACTTAAATATTTCATGCCCATTTAAAAAATATTGGATGAAATGATGAGCGTTTTGTAAATTTTAAACTATATTTCGACAGTTTTTGGCAAAAAATAAATAGTTGTTCATAATACTTTTAAATTTTTTTTACACGAAAGTTTGTTTGAAGTAGTATTAATGAACTATAAATAGGAATTGACCGATATGAATTTTTACGATTTTTATGTAGACCCAAAGATATTTTCATGTAATATGTCTATATATCATAAAAAATAAGCTCATTTTTCCTTACATACACAAAAAGTAACCGGGGTGAACTGGGACAAGATGTCCCAGTTCACCCCGATAGTAAAAAAACACAACAAATGCCTGAAAAATATTAGTGTTGGTATTTATCGCTAAAAATAATATTGCAAATTATAGGGTCATATAAGACGTATATGCTGTATGCGGGGTGTTCACTATAGCCAAGTGGTATACTTGTAAAATATTTGACAATGAATGATGAAAAATAGAAAAAAAGTGGTTAAAAAAAGTGTAATTTAAACGTACAAGCAAAATCATCGTATAGCTGTGGATGTATTTGTGAACATTGATAGTTAAGACCTTTCGTCGGATTCAAACGAATTTATAAAAGGTTAATTTATTTTTTTAGTTAGGGGTGATGTCCCAGTTCTCCCGCGTCCCAGTTCACCCCGCTCTACCCGCTCTCCCCTTCATGTACATGGTTCATATATCGATACAGAGTACAGAGTAATTTTGGTAACTATTGAATGGACTGGTAAAAGAATTAGTGGCTTTCTTGAAGATTTCCGATTTAATGACGGAGATTTATACACTCCATGACCTCTAAGATACTCATGTCTTGAAAGTTAAGGATGTGTAAGATACGGCAAGATGTACAACTCAAATAACATTATCTAAAAAGACCTGAAAACTGATCTCCAAGAAAGTTAGAACCCGAGTTCATTAAACTGAAACAGAAGTGCCATCAAGAGGCCGTTAAAATCAGGTAGTTCTCGGCTCAATTTGAGCAAGAAATAAATGGTTATAACCAGATACCTGAAAAGTAAAGTATAGTGTCACACAGATGACACTTGTCTTAATACCGACACTTTTTTTACACCTTTCAATAAGCTGAGAGGCGAACAACCTTTGTACATGCATGTTGAATATACGATACATGTAATTTACAAAAGGAGTTTTGTAGAAGGCAAAGAAAATTGATGATAATATTCAGAAAGTTTGGCTAAAATCACGTAGTCGTATAATACACCAACTATAGATGTCTGTTATTTCTGCTTGTCTATCACAGCTAATTGATGGGGAGTTTCTCTGCAAGGTAACTGGCAAAGAATAAACCCGAGAAGGTCCATGAACCTTATAAGGCCAATCACTGTACACTGTTCAAAAATATGTGGGTATTTTTACAGGAAATTTCCTGGCAGTCGAAACGCCAGGAGTGCACGTTATTTTACAGCCTCATGTAAAACTACAGTCTGTAAAAAGTATTTCCGTTTTTTTACAGGAAAGAGACTGTAAATTTGAAATAATTTGTAGTCAGTCTCAAGGAAAGCCAGAAAGTCTGTAGTTTTACAGTTATTAGTGTATAGTGTATAGTTTTACAGTTATTAGTGTATAGCCATGTTTTATGTTATCCTATTCTCTACCTTAATCTATCATATCCTAAACATATCCTATCTAGTTAATTGTGTGTGTGTGTGTGTGTGTAATTGGGTTTTTACAGACGTGTATCAATCAGATATGGTTATTTACGTCTGGGACCGACCTTTAACGTCACCATCCGAAAGACGTGACTCAGTCTCGAACCTGGGTCCGCTGAATCAGTTTATAACTTCCCCTGGTAGCTGGATTACAGGCGCACGCCACAACGCCCATTTAAATTCAATTTAATGCGTGTGTGTGTGTAATTGGGTTTTTACAGACGTGTATCAATCAGATATGATTATTTACGTCTGGGACCGACCTTTAACGTCACCATCCGAAAGACGTGACTCAGTCTCGAACCTGGGTCCGCTGAATCAGTTTATAACTTCCACTGGTAGCTGGATTACAGGCGCACGCCACAACGCCCAGTTAAAATTAAACCTGCTTGTTATGTCAATCCTATCCTAGTTGGTACATGTGTGGGTTTTTTTTTTTTTTTGGGGGGGGGGGTCAATGGGTCAATTGGGTTTTTACAGACGTGTATCAATCAGATTATTTACGTCTGGGACCGAAAGACGTGACTCAGTCTCGAACCTGGGGTCCACTGAATCAGTTTATAACTTCCACTGGTAGCACGCCAGGCGCACGCCTGCAATGCAATCTTTTATATGCACCTTATAGTTTTTTATTCTTTCCTTTTGTGACAGTTACTAAATCGGGCAACCCCAAAACCGTACGCTTACTAAAAATTCATGAATATTCATATAAGTGTTTTCCCACATATTTGGTAATTTAACAGGGTAACTTGTTAAAATATGAGAAAATGTTTTTTTAACGGTGTTTTTTATCGGGCGATTGAAAATAAATGCTGATTTCCGGTAAACCAATAAACTTGCTGTTGTTTTACAGGAAAAAGCCTGTCAAATTGAAATGACGGCAATAACTTGTAATTTCAAGGGCCAGGAAACCTGTAGTTTTACAGTTATTTTTTACAGTGTATGCTCTCTTCGAACTTAAACTCTATATATGTGATAAACGTGAGGGAAGAGAAAAAGAATCTCCATGCATATTAAGAAATGCCATCAAAAGTAACCGTTCCGGAGTATTGATTTTTTTCAATTCAATTCAGATCAAGACATTTATCTTCCAACTTTTCAATATAAGTATACAAAGCAATACATTTAATAGGAAAATAATGTACATGTATTTTAACAGAAATATGACATAATATACATTCACGTGGTACAAACATAGTTGGAGGACACACCTCTGAAAGCAAACGCTTGTGGCGAGGCTGCCCTTACTAACACAATACATATTACATAATAAATATATAAAAAGAAAACAACTACATAAAAAAAGATAACATTCCTTGACCTCAGAGCTTGATTGGAGGAAAAAAGAAAAGAAAAGAAAGAGAGAGAAGAAAAAAGAAAAGAGGGGGAAGGAGGGGAAAATGTAAGAATGGAGGTGCAACATAAAAGGAGTATGGAGAAGTATTTACGAAGAAGCAGAGAGAAGAAAGGGAGAGAATAGACCCAATGGAAGGTGGGGAAGTGTCTTAAACCATATTATTTGCAGGATGGAGTGAGATGTTTTTTATCCTTCTTGAGAAGTTGGCAAGAGATGCAGAGTATTTTATTGTGTCAGGGATAACGTTCCACAGCTTAGGTCCCGAGTACCGGATGTTATGTTGGAATAATATAAGGTTCTGTGCTTGGGTAGATGGATGTGATTTGTGTGTCTGGTTTCGTATGTATGAATAGTAGAATTTAATTGAAAGAGGTTACAAAATTCGTCAGGAAACAAATGTTTATCTGTACATGTGATACCACTCATGTTTGAGACGACCGAGTCAAATGCACTGGAGGCGATTGCTAAGATAACTGGTAAACCAATCGTGTGCTATGCCCCGGATTCCATACATATATATATATTTTTTAATAGAATTGAGTGATTAATGGTATCGAAGGCTTTCGATAAGTCTATAAAAATGCCAATTGGATATTGATTTTTTTTCAAAGGAGTCAATTATATCGTTTGTTAGTTTAGATAATGCCATAGCTGTAGACAAATTTTGGCCCAATTCAAATTGGTGTTTGTAAATAATGTCGTGTTTAACAAGAAATTCGTAAATCCTGGTTTATACAATGCGTTCAAGAATTAAAAAAAAAACCAAAACAAAACGATAGAACATATATTGTCTATACATGTATTTGGTAAGTTGTCTTTTGTCCCCAGTCTTAAATATAGGTGTGACTCTAGCGATTTTCAGTAGGTCTGAAAAAATCCCTTTATTAAGTGATAAATTGAAAATATGACACAGCGGTTTAGATATATACCGAATCGCACTTTTAATTACCCTGAGACTGAATTCGTGTAAACCTGCAGATTTATTATTTTCAAACGAGTTGACAATATTACTTCATTATATTATTTTCATCTGTAGGATATAAAAATAGAGAATCATCAGGCGGAATGTTCATATTTCCGAAAGTCAGTATTACACAGTGGTATTTTATTAGCAAGAGTCGGACCAATGTTTGTGAAGAAATCGTTAAATGAGTTACTTATGGTTAAAGGATCGGTCACAATTTTATCATCAATGCTGAAAGAAGTCTCTGGGCATTCATGGACAACAGTATATTTGTATATCACATGATTCTAGTATATAATGTATTTTACTCATCATGCTTAAAAGAGGTCAAGTGCCTTATAAGGTAAATGAACTATCAGTTCACTTGTATGACCTTAAAAATTACTTGTTAATGAGGGCCTGTAATAAAAGTCTGGAATTCCATTTGGAAGTGACAAAGGCACCACTAGTCTTGAATCCTTTATTTTTATGGACATCATGGACACAGGTGTCTTGCAAAACCCAAGCATCCAAGTTCCCTTTTGAACTATTGTTGTAGGTGTTTGCTTTCTTTTGTTGAAGAATACGAAAAGTATTTTAAAATGCGAACATTGTGAAATCAATATGCATGGCTCCATGGTATATGGATGAAAATTTGCTTGGTCGCGATACTTGAACTCATGGTAATGAATTAAGATTGCATTCCATCATGGTTCAATCATCTTCACCATTTCATATGATAGACCACAGCCACGTTATTTGCGATGACTTTGCAATGAAATCCAACAAAGGTAGTGTTTGTCAGGGGTTCAAGTCCAACTTTTATCAATAAGTACTAGGTCATAGCACAATCAAGAAGTTATACTAATATTCTATGTTTGAGCGAATGAAATATAATGGGGTAACCTCACTATTCATAAGGACCACTTATTCATAAGGACCGATATCCATAACGCGTGACTAAATGAATAGCGGTTTTGTATGAATAGCGGTCAGTCTAAATAGCGAGCAAAGCATAGACAAATTACCTCGCTATTCATAAGGACCTCTATTCATAAAGACCACTATTCATAACTATTCATAACGCGTGTTATATGAATAGCGGTTTTCTATGAATAGCGGTCCTTATGAATAGCGAGCGGACCTATATTCACATGCATGCCCTTTTTTGCCAATAAAGGTTACAAGGACATTTAATAATTTGAGAAAAGCTGCCACCATTGAAGGCAACAAAATGAAATGGGTAACCAAGTCAGATTGAGAATATATAATGAAACTGAAAAGCTTGTATCTTCGAGCTTGATTATGAATAATAAATCGTAGGGAATCCAATTCTGCAATCCAATCTTTATCAATAAAGAGGATACATTTTGATAGCATGGTGTTATGGATAGTGCATTATCAAAAGATACAACAAAGAAAACATAGGATTTTAAGGAATGGTATATATTTTGAAGTCATGCAAACTCCATCGTCAGCCTGAAGTTTTACAACAGAATCAACTTTATATATTCTCTGATTACAAAGAATATCTGAACCATCATGAGTGAATAAATACCAGTTTGTGTATATTTGTATGCTACAGATACAGTAGGGCCAAGGCTGTACAAGACAGTGGTGCAACGGAAGGTCAGGGCAAGGAGGCTTCTCTGCGGATATGCCTGTTAGTGCCAGTGCTGTGTGCGGTTATACTTCATTGCGCTGCGTAAACTGTCTGTTTTTGGTAAGTCTGTAACTTCACTTGTGGTCAGTGTTGCCACAGCTAAAAATCGGAATTATGCCAAGTCTCGTCCCAAATTATGCTAAATTGAGAAAAATTATGCTAGATCCATTTGAAGCGTAACTCAGGCGCCTGGGAACGATTTTCAGTCAAAAATTCTCTGACAAGCAAAAAACAAACAAAAAACAAAAAAAAGTCCTCAGCATTTTAGTCTCTCCTTTTCAGTCCAAAATTTTCTGACAAGCAAAAAAAAAAAAGGTCCTCAGCATTTTAGTCTCTCCTTTTCAGTCCAAAATTCTCTGCAAAGCCTTAGTTTCTTAAATCAGCCTTAGATATCTGTTCTTAAAAGCAAATTCTCTATTTAACACGAAAAGAACTACTTTCGAAAAATAAACTCAAGGGCAATTTCAAAGGCCTATTGTACTGCCCATAGAAATCAGATTCGGATTATGTAATACACCATTGTAACGTTTGCACATTTCTAAAGGTGATAGACAGGGCTATTGAAATCGTCTTGAGTTTATTTTTCGAAAGTAGTTTTTATCGTGTTATTTAAAGTCCGAAATTCAGAATTATGCTAGATCCTAGTGAAACTATGCTAGATTTGGCCAAATTATGCCAGGAATAATGCTAGATTCCAAGAGGGTCAAAATTATGCTAAAAAGCATAATTATGCTAGATGTGGCAACCTTGCTTGTGGTTGTGGTGTGGCCTTCAGTATGGATAGAGACAAGTTCATTGTACAAGGGAAAGAGGGAAAGAGGGAAGTGAATTGAGGATGTATGTTGATGAGTGTGTACGAGAAGCTAGAGATGAGAGAGTTGCAGCTAGGAATGCAGAGGCTGAAGCTAGAAATGCCGAGGCTGGATTGATAGCTAAGCAGATAGAAGCTAGTAATGCAGATGCTGAAGCTATGAAGGTAGAATCTGACTTGGTAGCTCTACAGATTAGGCTTGAGGACTTAAGAAAGGCTAATGGGACGGGAGCAGGTGTAAGTGCGGGGCATTCGCATAGGAAAGGATGACATAGACAGTTATTTGTCTAGGTTTGAGAGACATGCCATGAGTGTAGGTTAGGATAGGTCAGAGTGGGCTTTAGCATTATGTGCTTTAATGTCGGGCAAGGCTCTTGATATTATTTCAAGACTTACAGTTTCCCAGGCTAAGGATTATGACATAGTTAAGTCCTCACTCCTTAAAGGGTATGATCTTACTGAAGAAGGGTATAGGATTAAGTTTAGGTATGCCAAAGTCCATCAGGGGGAAACTTATGTTCAGTTTGCCTGTAGGATTGGGAAATATCTAGCTCCATGGATTGATCTCAGGTCTTATGATGATAATGTTGAAGGTCTGAAGAGCCTGCTTATCCAAAAACAAGTGTTTAATACATGCAATAAGGATTTACTGATGTTCATTAAGGAACGAAATCCTAGTAATCTGAATGAGGTGTTAACTCTAGCTGATCAGTATCAGGATGCTCATACAGACATGCGAGTTAGGAGAATGAAATCCCAGCAGTCCAGTTCTAAGAATTATCCTAACAGCAACTTCAATAAGAGTCAAAGTAATACTACTAATCCAAATGATAATAAGAAAGGATCAAGTGGTTTTGAAAAATTAAGTAAGCCCAAACTTGATGGTAAGAAGTGTTATACTTCATACTCAGCAGAGGATTCATCGGTCAGAGATGATGCTGCAGAAGGATCTACTAAGGCAAAGGAGACAGCTCACAATTGCAACCAGAAGGGTTTGAGTTTAATCGTGCAAGAGAACCTCACCAAAGACGTAACCGAAGTGAAGTTAGCATCAAGCGACACCCTTCCGGTACTATCAGCAGCAGCGAGTGGTTCACCAGTGGAGAAGCCAGTCATCAAGGGAATGGTGAATGGGAAGCTCGTTGATGTTCTTTTGACAGGGGGGCACAACTGTCATCGTTCGACGTGATTTGGTTTCAGAGGAGCAGTTCACCGGAGAACAGCGGACGTGCTTGCTCATCGATCAGACGATCAGGACCTTCCAAGTTGCCAAGATCGATCTGAACACTCCCTACTTCAAGGGTAAGGTTGAAGCCTTGTGTGTATTAACCCCTGTTTACGATATCGTATTAGGTAACATCCCTGGAGCGCGACAACCAGCTGATCCAGAAGAAGACTGGACGCCGGAAGATCATCAGGCCAACGCAATGGAGACGAGAGGGCAGAAGCGGCAGGCAGGACGGACAAGGCCTCCTCTTCGAGTACCAGAGCCACTAGATGCGGTTGTGACAGTGGATGATCTCATTCAAGCCCAGAGGGAGGACAGCTCGTTGGATGCATCCAGAAGACTAGCGGATAAGGGAGAAAAGAAGATAAGTAAGAGTGGAAATTCGTCCTGCTTTCTTTTCAGGAAGGATATACTCTACAGAGAATACATCGATGCTACCCCAGGGTCAGATGTGCTCTTGCAAGTTGTGGTACCCAAGAAGTTCAGGAATCAAGTCTTGAAGCTTGCACATGAGTCTATTCTTGGCGGTCATCTTGGTAGTAAGAAAACCTGTGAGAAGATTTTGATGCACTTCTTCTGGCCAAGTATGCATGGAGACATAGTGCGGTACTGTTGATCGTGTGGACCATGCCAGCGCACTTCGCCGAAGGGGAAGGTTACGAAGGTGCCTCTGGGATCAACGCCCCTCGTCGACGAACCTTTCAGACCTGGTTGGACCGATAGAGCCGGCAACCAGTAAAGGTAACTGATTTATTTTGACTATTGTAGATTATGCTACGCGTTACCCGTAAGCAGTAGCACTCCGCCGGATTGATGCACAGACGGTTGCGAAGACATTGATGGATGTCTACTCAAGGGTCGGGATACCCAGAGAAGTGTTGACAGACCGTGGCAACCAATTCACCTCAGATCTGATGAAGGAACTCAGTCGTCTACTCTCCATCTGGCAGATGACGACAACACCCTATCATCCCGCTTGCAACGGGCTAGTTGAACGCTTCAATGGTACTCTGAAATCCATGCTCTGCAAGATGTGTGAGGAAGTACCCAAGGACTTGGAAAGGTATCTTAACCCCCTATTGTTTGCTTACAGGGAATCAGTGCACGAGAGTACAGGCTTCTCACCATTTGAACTTCTGTATGGGAGAGCGGTCTGAGGACCTCTTGCTATTCTTCGGGAGCTCTGGACGGGAGAGGTTACAGAACCGGATACCAAGACTACTTACCAGTACGTGTTAGACTTGAAGGAGAGGCCGGAATCAACATGCCGGGTTGCCCAGCAGAATCTAAGCAAGTCAGCAGAGAAGTACAGAAGACAATACAATAGGAAAGCCAAGGAAAGGAAGTTTGAAGATGGCGACGAAGTCCTTCTTCCACTGCCAAACGGTGACAACAACAAACTGTTGATGCACTGGAAAGGACCATTCAAGGTGATAAAGAAGATAGGACCTCTAGATTACCAAATCGAAGTTGATGGTAAAAAGAAGACCTTCCATGCCAATCTTCTGAAGAAGTATTATAGGAGAGAGGAAAGTTCAGGAGTGTTTGATGTTGCTTGTGTTTCTGTTGTCGATGATGGAGCATTTGAGGAAAGTAACGAAGGAGAGGATGATGATGTGAACCTTTCTGTGAGAAAGGATATTCTTCATCTCCCCAATCTTATCCCAACATAATCACTCAAAGATGTGCAAATCAGCCCAAATCTGGATGATGACCAGAGGGAGAAGGTCAACTCTCTTTTACGTGAGTATGAAGAGGTTTTGACGGATATGCCTGGGTTGACAAACGTAGGTAAGCATGACATTAAACTTGTCGATAGGGAACCCATTAAGAGTAAGCCGTACCCATTACCTCATGCTTTGCGCGATAAGGTGAAGGAGGAGGTTAAGAAGATGATGGATATGGGCATCGTTTAACCATCGACTTCTCCTAATGCATCCCCGGTAGTAATGGTAAAAAAGAAAGATGGGTCGACTAGGTTTTGTTGCGATTATCGCAAGTTAAACTTGACAGCGATAGCAGCACCACTGACTGATAGAACGAGAAAAGGGGAACCACTCTTATAGTGAAATAGGGAGATGCGGAAGAGGCAGCCTTCACCACTCTGAAGAAGAAGCTCGCTAATGAACCCATCCTCCATCTTCCAGATGTAGATCACCCTTTCATCTTGAGGAGTGATGCCTCGGATATAGGTCTCGGTGCTATTCTACTTCAGGAAACAGAAGGGAAAAAATTTCCTATCGCATACGCCAGCAGGAAGCTCCTTCCAAGAGAGCAACGCTACTCAGTCATGGAACGAGAGTGCCTAGCGGTAGTATGGGGAATCCAGAAGTTCGAACCATATCTTTATGGCAGACACTTCCACTTGGAAACCGACCACCAACCTCTAAAATGTATTGCGAAGTCCAAGGTAGCGAATGCGAGGATCCTGAGATGGCTCTTCCTCTGCAGCCTTACCAGTTTACCATCACAGCAATCAAGAGTACAGAGAATGTTGGGGCCGACTATCTAAGCAGGATATCAGATTCATAGAGTGAATCTACTCAAGCAAAAACCAAGATGGTTGATATTTTTCTTTTTGTAAATAGAATCTATTAGGGATATAGCTTTTCTTTGATTTTCACCCTAACTTTTTCGAAATTATAAAAATTTCTTGAAGGAGGGGGAGATATGTCACAATATAACCAGAATTCTTTTATTTCCGAACCCATAGCAACCTCTCAAGACTAGTAATGAATAGAACATTTTAGGAGAAAGGGGCATTGTATTCAGCAGGTGGAATTAAAAGAGGGCAATGTAGGTTGAATTAAGTTTAGCAGGCCCAAAGTTACACTAAATAGTCTGAATTTGGCGGCAAACATGAACCAGGGTCAAGAGAAGTTAATCTTTATAGTTAATCTGGGGTCTCTAACCTAACAGATGTTAGGTTTTGTGTGTGAATGAAAGAAAAGGTTTTGGAGTTTGTGTTTTGAGAGTTTTGTATAGGTGACTGAGAGTTGGAAGAATTTTTGGATCAGGGCAATTTACTGTAGGAATACAGAGAATTTTAATGAGAGTAATTGGGAGAGTTTACTTGGGTGAGTTGTGAGAGAAGTTCGGTCAGATAGCTTCTGCATCTCGGGAGAGACTGACCTTCCTTACAGAGTCTGAAACTGGAGTGTGGGGGAAGAAAGCCACGATAGCCAATTCATGGGTGAATGTTTACAGGCGGGGTAAGCAGGCACTGCAGTTTTTCCTCCAAAGCACAGCAAGACAAGCATCTCCGGGCAGCACAGGCCACGGAAGAAGCCAATAGCCCTCACCTCCCATGCACCATTGTTTTCTTAGAGCTGTAAGTTATATGTATCCACTGTTTAGTTTATTATATCTGAAAGGTAATTTTAAATCTCTAAAGAGATATATTTATATGAGGAAGAGAACAGAAAAAAGAATAACGTATCTGATCAATTGAATTGTATATTTTATTTGTAGAATTAGAAAACAGAAAAGAACCTAAATATATACAAATGAAATTTTATATAATGAAGAAAAGAAAATTTTGCTGATTTATTTGTTCTGACAATGAAAGATTATGATTGCATAAAGATGTTGTTTTTCTAATGCATTATGAGCCAAATTATCGTATCGTTTCATGTCAAATGAGGACAAGTCAGAATTGATTAATTAGCTTGATTATTTAACTAAAGTCCTTTAAAACAAAATTTTATGAAAACATTTCATTAGATTGATGATGGATCATAATTATGACAGTGTAAGGATAATTTTGATGGTATTTTGTATCGACGTGAGAAGCAGAATTTAAGAAGAAATTTGTACTTTTTTTCTCATTTTCTGAGAAAATATACCATACACTACGTATGTCGTTTGTTTCCATTATTTCCGTATACCAGGAAAGATTTTAATACTGTGAAGAGAGATAGTAAAGAACCTCGTAATTTGGTATTATTACTGGACCTTGATCATATTTTTGGTAGGTGTTTGGAGAAAAAATTCTTATTAATTACTTTTAGGGACCAATGGTCTAACCTAATGCTGGTATGAACGTCTTGTGAACGTGAAATGCTTCAGATGTTTCTATGAGTAAAGTCTACGACTGAATCCACTTAATCGCCCTTCATCAGGAACTGAGAGCCTATAGAGGCTCAGATCTTCGAACGTTGCTCAGCTCCTCTCGATATTTCTACGGTTCACGGACGATATCGACAGTGATCACTGATAGCCTCATGGACATCATCAACGATATGAATTGTATGAAAGCCGATTGGGAGGGTTGATTCCACGATGAACTCTCGCGTTGTTTAGGGGTAATACATGTACAAGTCCATTAATTATACTATTGTCATTCTCTTATAAAAGATATACGAAATTAGTATTTGATTAATATTTCCAATTACCATATATTTCCCATTATCATATTGAATTCCGATTCCAAATATTTATTTATGAATGATGTATACCGAAACAAATATTTCTTTTGTATATACTTGTATTATATTGGAAAAGATGTGCTGAATTAAATTTTAGTACATTTAAATGATGGTTTATTGTTTGATTATTTTCCAGTGATACCTTATCATTTAATCAGAACCTAATTTATCATCAGACTTGTAATTCCAGTACAAAGATCTGACAGTTGGCCAAATTCAAAATAGCTGCCAAAGTGTTATAATCCCTACTTGCATGTAACTTGACTTTGGGCTTTAAAGCAAATCTATTTGCTTCAGGCAGTGGAATCACACAAAGAATTTCAAAGTAATTTAAAATTCAAATGAATTATTGACGGAGCCCTTGTAAAGGCCGGTGTATCGCGTGGTATTCATCTTTCAAAGTGAAAAGGTAATGGAAGGAAGGAAGGAGAAAGAAAGACAACATTTCTTGTCCTAAAGATTACTTTGTATGAAAGAACGATATTTATTCCTCGTGACTCTATTTCTTTCACACCTTCACAAACAGTCAATCCTTGCCTCACTTTCATTATAGGATGTAGAACACACACGAGGTACATAGTGTACACTGTCAGGGGCGTCGATCCGTTTTTCGGATTTTTGGGGGGCCGGGGCAAGACAGCCTAACGCAGCGTTTTTCAACCGATATGCCGCGAGAGAAATTTAGTTATGTGAAAGATCTCTTTTTTAATAAAATTATGTCAGCTAGGTGAGGAAACTATTAGAAGGTAAATTATTCCTCAAATAGCAATTAAAACCTCACAAATTATAAGCATCTTCTCAACAAATTTCTGCTCAGCCGCCATGCGACCTCACAAATGGTAATTTGGTTATTTTGTTTAGGTGACTGTATGAAGCCAAACTTTGAAAATAAAGAGAAAGGGAAAGGGAAGACTTGAAAGCTGTTCGTAATTTATGATGAAATTGAGATTAGTCTGAAAAAGCCTCAAACATGCATACAGACCAATTATCCATGTATTACAAATGCATCTGCCCTAAACCTGAAATTCAAAAGAAACTTTAGAGAAAAAATTTGGTCACTCGCTTCACTCGTTCGCAAATAAGTATAAATTCTTGATTTTGGATCCCGTTGTTACTACTTTTACAAATTTATCCAAATTAATAATTTCAGCATGAATTAAGAAGATATGGAAAAGAAATGTCCGTCGTCCTACACCCCTGCAGTCGTTCCAAATAAGGGTCCAGAAAGTGATTTTCTTGCTGAAGAAACACACGGATCACCATCAGCTCAAATGTTTTGCCGCCCCCCCCCCCCCCCCCCATGCCAAGTTTCAGATACATGTACGCCACTGCATGCGGTGACTTTAAAAAGTTTGAAAACGCTGGCCTAACGTAACGATGCTAATTTCGCACTCATTTCCATCATCATAGCATTGATAAAGATGATGATGATAGTGATGATAATGGTGATGATAATAATGAAGATGCTGATGATGATAACGACCATCAAGCAACTCGCTAATGAGGAAATAACGACATCAAGCAACTCGCCCATGATGACGGTCTCCTGCGTTCACAAATCCTATTGTAAAATGTTCCCATATTGTATACGTATTTTCTTTACATTTAAGTAATTGTCAGTAAATTGTTAATGACTGACAATGTTTATATATTTCTTCTGTTATATTACTATATTTTGTATCATGCTATTGAACGCAAAAACAAGTCAATCAAACAAACAAATAATAATTATAATGATAATGATAATAATGATGAGAATAATAATAACATTATCAATGATAATAAAATAGTCATGATTAATATTAATATCATTATTATTGTTGCTCTTGTTCTTATACGAGTGCAGCGAGCAAGCACATCAGAAATATACGTTTCAATTCTCAGAAATAATATTGCTATGATGATTACAGTTACATGAATATATATTTAGTGAAAATAGCAAATAATTTATGTCACAACACAAAATTTGAATTTGAATCATTTTATTCAAAATTTTCTATTCTTATTAGGAGTGCATTCATGCGACAAAAAATATTTTACTTTGATGTATAGTTATACCATTATTCTCATAACCTACTCTTTCAATGTAGTCCTGTGGCACTTTGATGATTGGATCCCGGATTCAATGTTCTACAACAAAACTGCCTTGAAGATTTATGCATATTTTCTTACAGACCAAACAAACTTACCATAAAATTATCATAAGCAGAATAACCATAAAGAATAGGGGTAGTATTCTGAGATTTATCTTATCTTGATTATAGTGAAAAGATTTTAATTCTCATAACAAATCTTAAAATGCAACAATGCATTGGTGTTTGCGCAGATGAATAAGCCACTTCGGAGATGCAATCTGAGCATGAGCAGATAAAGGTCATCTGTACCAAATTCTAAAACCCACTGACACTAATATTCGATATGTGCTCATGAATGTCATGTAATCATTATTCAATTATGCACTAATGGTGCATTCCATGATATCCAGGTGGAAGTATTCTTTTTAAAGGGGGAAACAAAAGCTATTCATGAGGCACCTCTATCACTCCCAGAGTTATTTTTCTGAAGTGCACATAAAGGGACCCTCCATGTCTAAAAAATCTGTGGATATTTGGGGTCATTTGTACCATGCGCTAACCCCGAACTGGCTTATTTCGCGGACGCAGCCACTTTAATTTTGCCCAGTCATTAACCAATGATGCGCCATAAGCGTACATTTTGTTATGACAGTTAAAATTATTTCACTAAAATCAAGATAAAATAAATCTCAGATTATTATCCCTGATTATTTGCAATTATTTGAACTGAATTTCTGTACAAATCATAAAATAATTTTTTTAATTGGAAATGCTAAATACGACGGGGGAGAAACATTGTATATCATAATACTCTTTCGATTTTTCTCTTTTGGTAGAAAGATAATAATGATATCGCTCCAGCACTTTTGGGCTCTACCTGCATACAATACTACAAAATACAATGTCGGGCATACAATGCCATGATTTTAATAGCGTCATTCAAATTAAGGTATAGTACCCCTCATGATTTTTTAACGCCTCTTAATTACTAGCTTCTCCACGGTTACATGAAGCAGGGAAAATTAGAGGTCTGATCTTGTAATACCTTTTGTAATTCATTGTTTGGAAGGTTTCATTTCCCGAGTTTTACATCATTTATTCCTTATTCTATTTTACAACTCTGGATTTATTGGGGGAGGGGGGAGAACGATATATCTGCCCCTCCATTATTTTCTGGGGAGTACTGCCCCCTGCCCCCCCCCCCGCATCGACGCCCCTGGAAGAGGTCCCTCCCTATCACGGTCGATGGTCTATTCACAACCACTTCGCTTCCCCTCCCTTATTCACAGAAGTTGGCAAGCTGCTTATTTTGTCTCTTCACAGTTCTTCTATCCAAGTATGCACAATATTCGTTAATATGGTTGGAAAATATTGTTGAGTATTCAAAAAGTATTCAAACAGTACACAGTGTACACTATGTACGTCGTGTGTGTTCTACGTCCTGTAACTTTACAGTGAAGCAATGATCGACTGTTGGTGAAGGTGTGAAAGAAACAAGAGTCATGAGGAATAAATATTGTTCTTTCACACAAAGTAGTCTTTCGGACAAGAAATGTTGTTTTTCTTTCTCCTTCCTTCCTTCCAATACCTTTTCACTTTTAAAGATAAATACCACGCGATACACCGCCCTTTATATATATAAGGGCTCCTTCAATACCTAATTTGAATTTGAAATTACTTTGAAATTCTTTGTGTGATTGCACTGCCTGAACACCTGGGATATGCTAACCTCTTCGACTTGTACTTCTTATTATTACATAGAATTCTAACTATACTTCATTTTTACTTGTATAATTTAGGAATTTTGCAATATCATCAACATACAAATACAAAGGAAGATTCAAAATAGGGTACAGATGATCAAAATGGGATTTCAATCATTTAAGAATAACAAAGAGACAAGAAAAGCAACAAATAAGACGAAAATACAATACAAAGTACAAAGTGTATTAAAGTGTGCAATATTTGGTCATGCATGCCATTCATAATAATGTTTGTTAATCAGCTTCTCTACCACAATCCAACTCTTGTTACCATTGAATTGACATGATTCTCTTTGTCACTGCGGCCATATAGCATCACGAACTGAACATGTATGCTGCCAAATTCTTTAAAATGGTGACTTACGTTTCCATTGCACTGTTTTTATTGCTGTATATTGTTTTACGGACCTTAGATTCGTCGCTTTTAGATGATGCTCATCATATTGGTAAGCGTTTACCGTTCCTATTCCGGCCATCACTAGCAGCCACCAGCTGCATTCATATTACGTGTCAATATATATCACTAGGGATTTCCCTGATATCACTGTGTCCGAAGTAACAATACGGTGACCAAGAGAAGTGCTCTTACATTTTCACCTGGACCGGAGGCCTAGAATAAAATTTAGTTGCATATGGAATATTAATAATTAGGATTTAGAACGACGATATGCATGCAATACTTGCTTGCTAAATAGCCTTTAATGTGTATAAGCTGAGTGTACGTACTATATATATATTTATACAAATTATGTATAACAATGCGCCCTCCCGGCTATTACCATAATGGCTTTATGGCAACACAAGGACTTGGGACCCTTGTTATACGGTTACACATTGTGGGGAAGAATTGCATAGTGGAGTCACCAGAGTGCTCAAACTGCGAGCAGCGAGCATTGCATATAACGCAAATAGTGAACGTCTCACATAGAGACTCTCCACGCAATCTAAGACAGTGCTCAAACTGCATGTGCAGTGAGCGTTAATACAAATTATGTATAACAATGCGCCCTCCCGGCTATTACCATAATGGCTTTATGGCAACACAAGGACTTGAATTGGGACCCTTGTTGTGCGGTTACACATTGTGGGGAAGAATTGCATAGTGGAGTTACCAGAGTGCTCAAACTGAGTGTGTGTTGTGTGTATATGGGTGGGGTGGGGAAGGGGGGGGGAGTAAGTTTAAGTGGAGAAAGTTTGAATTCTTTTAAATTTATTTTCCCCCCTTTTAGTTTTAGAATTTCAAGTTCCTCCAGCTTCTTTTTAGTTTCGCTTTGTTTTTTATTAAAAAATTTTGAATATATATAATTATTGTTAGGAACATTGCTTATATTTGTTACATGTACATTATGTTATTTTTTTTGGAGTTATGACGTGCTTTATAACTTGTGTATGTATTTGCTTTTATATTTACTATTATGTTATGTTGTACATGTATATATATATATATATATGTACTTCAATTTGGAGGAATAAACAAAAACACTTATAAATATATATATATATATAATAGTGAAAGAAATTATCACTGTTGATATCAAAATGGATTTATATCAAGAATTCAAATAGTTGATGTCACAAAATAGGAATAAATGGTAAAAGGGCTTGCCATAAAAACCAATTGCTGCGATACTCTTGCGCATTTTGCATTAGATTCGCCCTCGAAACCAGAGGACGAATTTCTGCAATACCTTTGCGCTTGAAGTTAGAATGATATTTTGCATTTTGTTTAACGCTCTCAATCAAAATTAATTTTTGCAATACTTTTGCGCTCGCAATCATAATGAATTTTCTCATCAGTTTCAAGCTCGAAATCAGAATGAATTTTGCTTTTATTTTGCGCTGTGAATAAGTTTTAGAATATTTTTTTTAATCAAGAATTAAATTCTGGATATCAAAGAATGAATTTTTGATATCAAGAAAAGGAATTCTTGATATCAAGAAAATATTTCCTGTTGTTGACACATGGGAATTTTCGATATCAAGAATTCAAATTGTTGATATCACAAAATAGGAATAATTGTTAAAAAGACTTGCCATACGACCGTCTCACAGTGATCATTTCTTTCACTCTACCTTCCCCTGAACAACTATCAGTGACCACTAGCGTTTTGTTCGAGGAACATTTTGCACAATATATACATGTATATGAATATTTATTATATATATATATATATATATATATATTCACTTTATTATGTTACCTCTCAGTGCCTTTGATTATGTTATATTTAGTTCGTATTACTTTTTATTATTTGCTTGTTTTATAGCCGTGATAAAGGCGCCCATGCCGAAAGCTTGGCACTAGCAACGGATATAAAGCTCCGTCTCGTGTCATCATTCGCTTTTGCACGTCTTACAAGATATATATATATATATATATATATATATACTAGCTGTGTTTACGATTAATCACCGTACCGTTAATTTGTCACAATAATCAAGTGAATAAATAAAAAAGTCGGATAAAGTTATTTTTTACCAAAAAGTATTTACAGCAAGTGCATTGGCGGATCAGGGTGGGGGTACTTCCAGTCCGTGCCCTCCCAACCCCCCTTTTTGGAAGGAAAGTATGCATTTTGACCATGTACGATCCGCCCTTTTGTCGATTGTGCCCCCCCCCCCTTTTAGAATGAAAACCTTTTTTGCTTGTCAAAGAATTATGCAGGGACCCCCATAACCACCACTCCTGAGCGAATTTTGGAGGTCTGACGTAAAGAAAAATTGTCGCTACCTTCCCCCCCCCCCCCCTCCCCTCCTCCACCACTGAGCGACTTTCCAAGAACCTGGCAAGACCAAAAAAATACAGGTCTGCCTTTTCCAAAAGTTGACAAACCTGTGTGCCCCGCCTTATACTGGATCCGCCCGTGAACCTGTGAGTATGTCTTATTTATCGAAAGCTTGCATGAGTTTAAAAAAAATTACATTTTCATCTTGATGAAGATTAATGATATGGATATAATAATGTTCCAGTACAATATCCATGCATAGACCTATAGAGGGAGCGATTTGATCTTGCCATGTTTCTGTGGTTTAATACTCGGAGAAATCAAGGCCATGAAAACATAACATCCATAATTAGCGGTACGTCCCCTGTAAAGGATGCAAAAATGAGAGAAAAAAATGAATTTGTCATTTTATTTTCAGGGGTATTATGGCCCCCTTATATGGGTCTTGGGAGGACCGACGGATTGAATTTTCCCTAGATCCTACTCCCCCTTCCCATTCCAATGTCATCCCATCACCCCCAGCGCGAGGGGAGAAGGGATTAATATCATTATACGTATTCATATCATAGTGAAAATAATTTCGTAGGAATTTTTTGTTTCTGTTGTTGGTTTTTTGTTAGTTTTTGTTTGTTTGTTGTTGTTGTTGTTGTTGTTGTTTTTTTTTGGGGGGGGGGGCTCCTTCTTTACACCGTTGCAACCGATATTCCTAAGTGACGTGATCTCCTACACATCCCCCTCCCCCGAATGATGTCTACATATCAGTTTAGTCTGTCATATCTAAGGGAATGAATTGAGGCGATATACCATAACATCTTTCCGAAGGTATGAAGGCCATTCCCCATTCATGTCTGTTGGTGGTTGTCGCATAACTTATGCGACAAACACCCAAATGTGCGGTTAGGTAAACCCTAAACACTACCCTAACCCTAACCCTACACTCCAAAGCCTACCCCTTCCGCGGATCTCTTTATCATCTCTGAATTTGATATCCTTTTTTTTTTTTTTTTGCTTTTTTGGATACCATAAATGTGCGGTTAGGTAAACCCTAAACACTACCCTAACCCTAACCCTACACTCCAAAGCCTACCCCTTCCGCGGATCTCTTTATCATCTCTGAATTTGATATCCTTTTTTTTTATTTTTGCTTTTTTGGATACCATAAACGCGTCACCCAGGTTATGTGCTTCAGCGAGACATGCCCCCCCCCCCGGCCCCAGCGACTACAATGAACTCATATACACACAAAACTGTGTATGTGAAGCCACAAAATAATGATGTACCTCTATATGCGTGAAACGTAGTACACGCAGTAGGCTACAGAACACAGTGCGCTGTGCGAACAAATTACACACGTGTATTAGCGCCGTGTATATTGAAGCCATACATGCGACTATGGACTTTGAGTCTATGCTTGGAGTATACACGCTGTTCTAATTTGGCAACCTCCCCTTCACAGTTAAAGGGTATGGGTTGGCTGGGCATGAAGCTATAACCCGCTTCATGGGTTGGCAGAATGATTAGGCCTACTCCCTGCGGAAATTCAATGTTTCAAAAATGAATTTATGAAATATGGACAGGACGTCAGCCCTTAAGAAGTGCCTCCCACCACCCTAAGAACCATTCCCCACCCGTGGGTACCAAAAGGCGGGGACCGAAAGGGCCAGGGGAGGAGCCTATTTGAACCCCCCCCCCCCCCAAAAAAAAAGCCCCAAATCCTTAGTGTATTATATTAATAGATATTTGAGGAACATTTTTCCCAATATATTTATAAACATATATAGAATAACAAAAAAATAAGAGTTCTGCTTCGGAATCGTAGTTAGATGAGGTGTAAGGAGAAGTAAATGAAAGATTCCGTGAGACTGAAAAGTTTTCAAATTTTCGGCCATAGGACTTCATCAGGAAATGATGAAAATTTATTAAGTATCAACAAAAGATCTTAAAGCGCAAAAGTGCAAAAGGCTCCATGGATACTAGCACAATCATGGTAGAGAAAGCTGAGGGAGGACAGAGAGAGAGAGAGAGAGAGAGAGAATGACGTAATAAAACGTCATAAAGAAAACAAAACAAAACAAAACAAGAGGGAAAAGCGTAAAGGCGCACAAAACCATCTTTTGTTGATACTTAATAAATTTTCATCATTTCCTGATGAAGGCCTATGGCCGAAAATTTGAAAACTTTTCAGTCTCACGGAATCTTACATTTACTTGTCTTCTACACCTTATACACACATATTAGTCCATGGGCCAGAAACCGAAAAGGTCCCCCCCCCCCCTTAGGCACAATTTTAAATAATGTTTTTCTGTTAGCTAGGACCCTCAGCTATCAGAATCTGCTTGTTTGCCATAAAGTTGGTGGTGGGTGTGGCCACCAGGGCCGTTACCATGGTAACGGATCAAGAAAAATATGAATTTTAGGAAAGGTCATATAATTCCAATTCACAAATCTAAAAATACTTGGAAACCATCCTAATATATGTATTTTAAGGTGCCCAATCGATTGCAACCATAATCAGAGCCATTTAAAGTCAAGGGCGTGTCCAAAAATGGCCGTTACTATGGAAACGGTACCATAAAAAGCGGGTATTTTTGACAACTTTCTAAACTTATAAATATGAAATAGCCAAAAAGGTGTATGCACAAGCCTAAAGTATGTTTTTCTATTAGCTAGGACCCTCAGCTATTATAATCTGCCTATTTCATGTACAGTTGGTGGTGGGTGTGGCCTGTAGGACCGTTACTATGGTAACACATCAAAAATACTGGATTCTTAGAAAATACTGCATCTTTGTAATTCAATAGCTATAAAATATATGGTGAGTATCCTATTATGTGTATTTCAAGCTGCCTGATAGATTGCAATCACAATCTGAGCCATTTAAAGTTGTGGGCGTGTCAAAAAAGGCCGTTGCTATGGAAACGGTCCAACAAAAAGCTGTTATTTGTGAAAAAATCTATAACTAACCATTACAAAATAGAAAGAAAAAAGTGTCTGCACAGTCTTTAATAATGTTTTTATATTAGTTATGACCCTCAGCTATCATAATTTGCTTGTTTGATATCAAGGTGGTGGTGGGCGTGGTCGCTAGGGCCGTTACCATGGTAACACATAGCGAAATACTGGAATTTAGAAAATACCTTATATTGGTCATTTAGCAGCATGAAATATATGGTAAGGCCTCTAATATATGTATTTCAAGCTTCCCCACTGATTCCAACCACAATCTGAGTCATTTGAAGTCATGGACGTGTCAAAAAGGGCCGTTGCTATGGAAACGCTCCCACAAAATGCTGATATTTGTTGAAAATATCTATGATTTATCAATTCAAAAAAGAAAACAACTGTCTGCACAATCTTAAATAATGTTTTTATGTTAGCTAGGACCTTCAGCCCTCATATTCTCCCTATTTTACATAAAGTTGGTAGTGGGCGTGACCACTAGGGTTGTTACCATGGTAACACACCAAGGAATTGAATTTTAGAAAATACTGTATATCTGTAATTTAACATCACAAAAACAAATTGTATATATATAACTATATGTATTTTGGGGTGCCCGTTTGATTGCAAGTAGAATCAGAGTCATTGGAAGTCACCGTCATGTCAAAACATGGCTGTTGCCATGGAAACAGTATGATAAAAATTGAAAATTTCAACACAAGACAAAGAACAAGTGTATGTACAGCCTAAAATGGTGTTTATCTGTCAGCTATCATAATCGAAAGCTTCCTAGTAGCCACAAAGTTGGTTGTGGGCGAGACTTTCAAGGTAGCTACCATGGTAAGGCACCAAAAAACAAGAGTTTTAGAATAGATAATAATAAATTTATCTTACTTACCCAGGATAACCACATCAGTAATATTGCAACTATCATTGCCTTGTACACATTTCATACATCTGGGTAAAGCAAAACAAATGTGGGCAAAACATCTTGCCCAGGGATGTAAGCACCGATCAAGGATCGAATCCAAGAGCTCTCTTATGAGAGTGAAAGGCTTTCACCAATATACATGTACCACAGTGCTTCCACCATGTATTTGTAATGTAACGAAGTACAATGTAGGCATCTAATTGAAGCTGCGCCTTTAATTGCAATCAAAAGCCGGATTAGTTTAGGTCAGTCATATAAAAATATGCAGTTGCTAAAGGAAAAGAATGATAAGAAAGCTAATATTGATTTTTAAGAAAGGGATATTTATGTATCTAAATAATGAATTATAAACAAGTGCAACTGTCCTATTAGTTCAAATCCAGATCAAGGCCTCATCAATCAAGATCATGCCTGGTAGGACACTTGCTATGACAAACGAAGATGCAAATGTTCAAATAGATATGCAAAGCTTCTGAAAATTCATTGTATTTTATAAGCCAATTCATATTGAAAAGGTACCACTGTACTTAGAGGTACTCTCATCTACTGTGTTGTCGCATTACAGTATTAACTTTGACCACTTGGTAGGTGTTGTACTGTGGCTGTGAGCACCAAAAGCATATCTTTAAAATATTGGCATTTCAGAAAGTGGCATTGTTTTAGTTTAACATTATTTTAAAACAATATAACAGTATAGACATGCTAGATATCTCCATTGCAAGCCGCCTGAATGATTGCATTGAAAATGTTAATCATTTATTCCCAATGATCATATCCAAATATGGTCGCTGCTAATAAGGCAGATTATGATCGAGAAATCTATATTTAGAAAATAGTGGCATTTATCTGTGATTTCACAACACGAAAGATAATGTTAGTGATGATATATTTTTATGAAGTTAATTTCTGACTGTACTGCTAACTGCAATTAATGTGTCGATTGTGAGTTCACGGTCATTTGTGAAATGATAACTGAGGTACGTAAGTGTCCACACCCAGTTGACATGAGGGAGAACTACTCCACTTTGCCCCTTCAAGGAGTTCTATAAATGGATGTCATTAGGAATCAGAAGTTAGAGAACATCCTTGGGATAGAGGTACGGAACATTTTCAGCAGAATTCCTCTTGCAGCAACACCCACTTCTTTGGATGAGGTTGAGGATTACCCACCAATCAGAGTTATCATGAAGAACAGATACAATAAGGCATTGACAGACTTTAGAATTACATACCAAACTATACTAAGTAAATTTGAATTCCCTCTAGGGTGAAGTGAAGATTCACTCATCTTCATCCTAACCATAGAGACATTACTCCAGTATTGCAAAAATGTATTCTCTTCCAACATAGTGGTGGAGGTATAGATGACACCTATATCTCCATCCTGAGTTCTGACTGTATTCTGCCAAACGAAACCGAGGGAGGGTTGGATAATATCCTCACCATGACCTTCTTAGCATGTGATACAAGCCAGATGAGAGTGCCTCACCATACCAGATTTGTAAGAAAGTCAACCAAGTTTTAATAAGAGAATACTCAGTTCAAGTAAGGCTGCAGAACACCTTAAAGCTGTAAAAGATAGATAGACAAACCCACTGGTGTTCACTAATTTCACAATATTATGGACTTAGCCACTAAACTCTGCCAAAAATATACCCCAAATATACCCCATCCTTTATCCAACAATGCTTAAGGCAAGATAGTATTAGAGGAACAATCTCACAAACTATTGGTCATATCTCCTCTAAAGCCAAAAGAACTACAGCTTACCTGTAAAGGGCAACCAATATGTAAACTTATAGGTCTTATGGTCCCCAACACATCAAGTCCATGGCTAATATACATGTACCCCAATCATGCAAGTCATGAGAATGCTGAGCTGCAATTGCACCACAGGCCTTCTCATTGACACTTTTGAATACCTTCTAGCAAATATAAAAAACTCTAGGCAGGTATCAACACTTTAATCCTGGACTTGATCTATGATGAGGCACCCAAAAATTAAATTCTTTGGCCCTGTTTCTGATGAAGTCCAAATCCTAGACCACCTTGGCCATGCTGTTAATCCTTAATGAACATGCAGATTTCTTATGGGTAGGATTAGGGGGAAATATGCTAAATTCTATTCCAGTCCTCTCAGATTTATTTCAAGTAGACAGGTTTAGCTACAGACCGACAAGTTTATCATCTTATGAATATATTAGGTTCAGTGACTGAGGTGAATCCATCTATTAAGCCTCCATTGCCTCCGTCCCAACGCCAAGGCATAGAGGTGGAAGCATAACTACTCAAGTACAGCTAACCAGTTAGGATCAGCTGTTGTTACTGCAACGGTCCCCCACATGGACACCCACATCTTGCCCGGAGCTATCCAAACACGCGAACAATTAAAAAATGTCTTTGCAACATAATTGCTGCTGTGTAATAACAAAAATCTGTCACCTTTTATTTTTAATTGCTCAGTTTTCATAATACTAGCATGGCAACGACCCTGTTTTGACATTACTATGGCCTTAAGTGATTTGGATTATGATTGTAATAACTCTGGCAGTTTATGATATATCAAGACCAATATTTTGTGTTTTCTATTGTTGAAACAGAATATATATATGTAATTTTCAAACAATTTCCAATATTTTGATGGTGCGTTGCCATAGTAATGGGGCTGGTGCTCACACCCACCATCGGCGTCAGTTTGAGACCAAATGGATAATAAGAATTATAATCGTGTACCTCACTGTGACCTTGAAAGCAAAAAAAAAAATTGCACTCAAAAAGAGCTGCTTGAAATAGATGTAATGCCCACTAAATATTTTCACGTTGTTGAATTACACATATATGTTATTTCCTATCTTATTACCATGGTAACAGCCCTAGTGGTCGCCCAGTATCCACCTTTGTGGCAGTCAGGGAGGATGATGATATCCAGGGTCCTAGCTAACGTACAGGGGGAAAAACATTTCAGGTTGTGGAGACCCTTACTTTATAAAATGCATTGGATAGTTACATATTTTTTTACTACTATTTATAAATTCACCATAACATTTCTATACAACAACCATGTTTTGACATGACGGTGACTTCCAATGACTCAGGTTTAGCTGACAGATAAAGGCCATTTTAGGGTGTACATACACTTGTTCTTTGTTTTGTGTTGATTAGTTACAGAAATATTCAATTTTTATCATACTGTTTCTATAGCAACAGCCATGTTTTGACATGACGGTGCCTTCCAATGTCTCTGATTCTACTTGCAATCAAACGGGCACCCCAAAATACATATATTTAGATGGTTTCAATTTCTTTTGGGGATGTTGAATTACAGATATATAGTATTTTCTAAAATTCAATTCATTGGTGTGTTACCATGGTAACAACCCTAGTGGTCACGCCCACGACCAACTTTATGTAAAACAGGAAGAATATGAGGGCTGAGGGTCCTACCTAACAAAAAAACATGATTTAAGATTGTGCAGACAGTTGTTTTCTTTTTTGTATTGATAAATCATAGATATTTTCCACAAATAGCAGCATTTTGTGGGACCGTTTCCATAGCAACGGCCCTTTTATACACGCCCATGTCTTCAAATGACTCAGATTGTGGTTGGAATCAGTGGGGCAGATTAAAATACATATATTCGAGTCCTTACCATGTATATTTCATGCTGCTAAATGACAAATATACGGTATTTTCTAAATTCCAGTATTTCGTTATGTTACCATGGTAACGGCCCTAGCGGCCACGCCCACCATGATCTCTATGGAAAACAGGCAGATTATGAGAGCTGAGGGTCCTAGCTAACAGAAAAACATGATTTAAGATTGTGCAGACAGTCGTTTTCTATTTTGTATTGATAAATCATAGATATTTTACACAAATATAAGCATTTTGTGGGACCGTTTCCATAGCAACGGCCCTTTTTTACACGCCCATGACTTCAAATGGCTCAGATTGTAGTTGGAGTCAGTGGGGTAGGTTGAAATACATATATTAGAGGCCTTACCATATATTTTATGCTGTTAAATGACAAATAGACAGTATTTTCTAAATTCCAGTATTTCGTTATGTGTTGCCATGGTAACGGCCCTCGCGGCCACGCCCACCATGAACTCTATGGAAAACAGGCAGATTATGAGAGCTGAGGGTCCTAGCTAACAGAAAAATATAATCTAAGATTGTGTAGACACCTCTCTGTCTATTTTATACTGATAAGTTTAGATATTTTTCAAAAATATAAACTTTTTATGTTACCGTTTCCATAGTAACGGCCATTTTTTGACATGACCGTGACTTCAAATGACCTCGATTTTGGTTTCAATCAATCAGGAAACTCAAAATACATATATTTAGATGCTTACCAGTCATTTTTCAAATTTCTGAATTAGAAATATTAGGTATTTTAGTAAATTCCTATATTTCCTTGATGCGTTGCCATGGTAACGGCCCTGGTGGCCACACCCACCACTAACTCTTTGGCAAACAGGCAGATTCTGATAGCCTAGGGTCCTAGCTACCAGGAAAACATCACAAAAAAATGTGCCTAAGGGGGGGGAGGGGGGTCTACGTTGGCCCATAGACTATATATATATATATCTCTCTCTCTCTCTCACGCTTATATTATACACATCATGAGACACCGACTACGTTCAAGTCAGGAGACATCTCTCACACTATATATATATATATATATATATATATATATATATATATATAGCGAGAGAGGTGTGGATGTGTGTACCGTTCGGTTGAACCATGTTAAATATTATGTGACCGGATAATGATGGGATGGAATGAAGCAGGTCACTCGGTTAATTTACAAGCTTTCGGTTCCTGGCCTTCTTCAAGTTTATTTGCTAAATCAAACAGAATGAAACAAGTAATAATAATAAGCAACTCAACAAAACTAAAGACAACAGAACAGAATTATCATAAAGTCGGCAACATCAATCAAAAGGAGTAAGTGATATTGCAAAGATGTTACTCGCCAAAGCAAATCTAAAGACAACAAAACAGAATTATTTATAAAGCTGGCAACATAAATCAACATAATTAAGTGAAATTGAAGAGATGTTACTCAGCAGGAGTAAGTGAAACAACGAAAATGGAACTTAATAGAAGCAAAAGTGAGCAAAGTAAACAATTAACTGACTTTTAAGGTCGAAGCAAATATATATGTTGTCTCGTGTGTAATGTGTAGGTGTTCTGTGCAATAATAGTTACATGTAATACGGACGTCACGTAGAGGGCGTTTACTACACAAGTAAGTAAATGGGTGCGTCCGACCGGAACAAGGTAAAAGAAGGGGGTGAAGTTCCAGTGTTGAGGGGATGATTAGGCAAGACAAGTTGGCTTTAAGACGATTAATTTGGTTTTTACTCTCTATATGCGTGCAATAGTCAACGACGTGCGTGTCGTAACATACGTGTTCGTATGTTACGACACGCACGTAGTTGACCTACTTCATTCCGTTCCATCATTATCCGTACACATATATATTTATATATATATATATATATGTATGTATCTACATAATTATATATATATATATCTATATATTCCATTGGATCGGATATTAGGGAGACACCATGGAGAAAGAGGGAGACAAACAAGTGTCTCCCAAACGAAGATCCAGTGATATATATATATATATATATATATATATATATATACATGTAAATGATATATTTACAAATAAACATCTGAGGATACCAAAAATTACTCTGCCGGCAATATTTAAATGTTTAGTGTTGAATTTCAATTGTGAAAGGTGTTTAAATGTTCATAAAATTTAATTACAATTTGCATTGCATCCATATTGTGACATTATGACTACCATTATGCTATGCACTTGATTGAACATTGGAATATGATTGTATACCACTATAATTGAATAACTTTGAGTCCTTTTTTTTTAACGGAATTACGAGAAGCATATTAGACATATATAAAGCTGAAATGTGAACAAGCAGGGAAAGGGAGAGAAAGTAGGAATATAATAAACTGGGGGAGGGGTCATATTTGGGGAAGGTTCGCGACAGTGGTGCCGTTTATTGCCGTTGATACAAATCTAGAGAGTGTGACGAGTGCTATGAAAATCATAGGGTAACTGGTTGCCTTTTGTTAACGTACATGTATTTACCGTTCGCGGCCGTTGCCTTTATTCAAACAGGAAACCTTGAATTTACATGCAGAGGGAAAATCAATAATGTCTGCAAATATTAAAAATTAAAGAACAAACATATTATTCCAGCAGGAAAACTAATCCGTGTAGAGATGCCACTCAAGCAGAGAAATGGAACAACTATCAGTCAGACTACAGGTGAGTGAAATACAACTTTAAATAAAGGTTACATGAATCTTATTCCAATAATAATCAGTTAATTTATGTCTCGGCCCACTTGACTGTATACTGTCTGCATCTGCAAAAGACTGAAGGCCCATTAGACAAAGAATACTTGACAATTAATTTTACAATATATTGACCTATGCCATTTTGAATAAACATATATTGTCAGGATTATGAAGCACACCAATTGTACATCTTCATCTGTTTGACAAGACATAATAGAAGAGTTTTTCATGTATTATGCTGTGTCAGATGGTCAATGGGTGCGTTTACAAAATCCTGACAATATTTTTTGGCTACTTTTGCGAAAGCAATACATTTTTCACAATTTAATAACTTATTAATGAAATGACCAAATGACACCCAATTGCACCTCAAAAAATTATTATTCTTAAGATTACATTATGTAAATTTGAATTGACTTGAATAAAAAACTTTTTCTTTACATACAGAGCATTTTGGGAATCAAGCGTTGTCAAAATGCACTTTGGGATTTTCATTTCAGGAGGTCTGACACCCACCTTCACGACGGAAATGTTTGTCATTTCATGTGTTTTATAATATCCACTCATACTTCTTCCTACCGACAAAGTCTGGTGCATGGGGGACATTTTTTCTTTCTTCTTTTTGCCTCCAAAGAAGGATTTATTATCATTTAAAATTTCAAATATGACATCATGTTTACTTTTTCCACAGCGACTTGAAACATATTACAGGAATTTCACAATATCTTCGGGTAATCCATATTTCTTTTGTCGAGTCTCACTTATATACATTCCCTTTTGAATACATGTCTTAAATTGAAATATCTTCTGTCTACTCGAGTTCTATTTCGTTCAATAATTATTTTATGTAAACACCAAAAGGCTAACGTCAATATTAAATCATACTTCGCATTATTTAATTTTAACAAGTCTGTAGTACATATTTTAAGTTGTACAGAAAAGGTTTGAAAGAGGAGATCTTTGACATATTGTAAAAATGGATAATTTAAGTCACAAAACAAAACGCATGCAAGACATCTTCCTCCGTGTGACAGTGTTATAAAGCATTTTGAAATTAAATTCTCGTAATCTATTTTCTTTAATTTTAACTAAATTTCTTTAAAACACATTTTTCCAGTCAATGTTTATGTCGAGCTTATCATTCCAATACGTAAAGCAAGTGTTTGATCATAATTTTATCATATTTGACGGTATAAGTGTGTAAAAAAATTTAGTACTTAAATCAAAATTTGATTTTTCTTGTTTTCCGATTTGTAAAGTTGGTACCTTTAAACGTTCATAGTGATCATAATTTGTCGATTCTATGTTTATTCCTGGACTTAACCATAATTTCGGAATTGCAAATTTTAATTTTTCATAGTCAAACAAAAATGTACATTTACTTTTCTTAATACCTGAAAGCTGTGATCTAATTTCTGTATGTGTTTTGAATTTTCCAGCTTTTATAATATCTTTGAAATAAATAATGCCTCACTGATACCATTCATCATAATAAAAATATTCATTATTGGCCGTAATATATTGATTGTACCATAAAATCTGTTGGGATATTCTTTTTCCTTCAGAATCATTTTGTCTGAAAATGAAAGATCTTAGTGAATTTCATGCCACCAAGATTTCTTGATAAAACTTTGGTATTTATTTACTATCCATTAGTTTTAGTATGTTTTCATTGTAATTACAATTTAATAACAACTGATACCACCTAACTTATCAAACCAATAATGACTCATACTTTTCCACATTCCTGTATTTTGGTTTAAGAGATTACTTAACCATTTCAATCTGAAGCTATATAACTGTTTCTGTATGTCAACCATTTTTATTCCTCCATTGCAATAATCTTCTACTAACGATAACCTTTTTATTCGTTCAACCTTTGAGTTCCAAATAAACTGATACATTTTCTTAAAGAGATTAGACCAAATAATGTAAGGAATAGAATCAATCATAATTAGATGTACAATCTGACTTAAAGCTAAAGACTTTAGTATGACCACTTTTCCAAAAAGCGTTAGATTTCTTTTCTTCAAGCAATTTAACATATTTTTCCAGTTTCATCAGTTTGTTTGTCCATTCACTATTCATGGCTAATTCATTGTCTATACTAATAAAGTGTCCTAAATATCTAACTGGTTTTTCAGTCCAGGTATGTTATGTTCTGATATGTCCCAACGTTTACTTGGTTCCCCGGCCCATATCATAACAGTCTTATTTGTGTTGAGTTTTGGACCGGCGACTTTTCCAAATAATTCTAACTCACATAATATTTCTTTGAAAGATTGTTGATTTTTAACAACAAAAAAAGTGTCATCAGCATTGGGGAGATGGGTTGAAATTGACCCGACTTTGGGGGCTCTGGGTGCTAAACCCGACAGCTATAGTCAGACTGACAACCTTTTTGTCAATGACTGCGATGGTCTAAGCAACTTTAAAGGGTCAAATCTTATGGGTAAAATGGGGTGAATATTTCTGGACAGGCTCCTGACCTAATCAAATCGTGAATGTTTATTCATTCAAGGATTTCCCCCCAACACATCGCTAACTAGCATATCACGCGTCTTGGATGTGCTGGCTGTAACCATGAAGTAGCTGGAGTACTTGAGGGGGACAACACCGTTTCATTCGGTTAAAAGTGTTTGGCTGAAAACTCAATAAGTCATATGAAATATAGTTGAATTAACTTGCACAGATGTGATGTTTAAAGAATTAAAGAAATAACAACATTTAACACTCATTTTGATAGATAATAAGGGGTGGTTTTAATCCGCGATCAAGATCGATACGATCTTAATACCATTTATCGTTAAATGATTTATGAAATTAAGTGGTTTTCTTAGTTATTGATGAACAGCTTCTTGGGTCGTAAAAATCGTTAATTTCTATAAATGCAAAAAAAAATCTCTTTCCATATTTGTCTTATATATCATTTAAAAAAAACAGTAGGCCTACATATCAAAATTTAAGAGCAAGAACATGAAAATCATATACATAGACATAGATATAACATATCATAGTTCAATAAACTTGGGTACGATTTATATGGATAAAGCGATTGGTATGATCCAAACATTATATAGGAAACATGAGTGGAGGAGTCTATTAAGGAAGCATGGCTTGTATTTCATAAACCCCTGTTTGGAAAATAAAAATGGTTACGGTCTCTGCCTATTTCATCATCTAAAATTATCTTGCTTATATTATGTCAAAGTAATGCCTACAACAACCTTGCGGAAAGCAGTTTACTAAATTTATAATATTATTAAACTGGAGACATCTTCAACATAGGCATAATTTTTCAAAACTACAGGGAACGATTAAACAGATTTGAATGATATATGATTTCGTATACTAAATCTACATTTCATTCTCTTGCTAAATGTTACAGAACATGCATAATGTCTCTATATCTATTTGTCAATTGATATGATAATACATACTATTATACAATATATTTGGGCAGTAAGCACGACAGGCACGAGGGGATCTGGGGTAAGCCTATCCTTAAATATGTTTTATTTATCTCTTCTATATATAGAACCCCCAACTAATATCACTACAGTTGCTAAGATGGAACCATTTTTCATTCCGTCGACTCTTAACAGCACCTTCGTTACTGAGTTACGGTGAGTTTGAGTGATTTATGTATTTGTTTAGTCTACACAGACGAAAACAATTATGCGCTTATTAATTCATTTATTACATTCCCAGGAATGAATCAGAAATACAGACATAATAAAGGTATGACAGAACAGAACCATCGGATTATATTACGGAGAAAAAACCTCGGAAAAGGACATAATGTATCTGGAAATGCATGTGGATAACCTAAATAATCGAAAATTCTACAAATGAACTTAATTTGAAATTGAGCAAAATTGTTCACATACATAAAACAAGTGAATATCTACAGTACATCAAATAAAGCCTAATTTACTTTTTCAAAAAATACATTTTAAAAAAGTACTCAAATACTCCATTAACCTCTTTGGTAATGCTACATTGGTAAATTCATAAATAGTGATAGCTCTGCTGAGCTGTGCCATTTAAGATTAAAACGCATCTGTTTTACCGAGAGTCCAACTGAGATACAAATTTAGCTACATCTAGCTTGGATTGTTTTATACAGACTGAAGGTATTATATTTTGCTAATTCAATTGACTATTCCATTTGAAATCGGTTTGAAAAAACGTTTCCTTCAAGTAAATCTACCACTAAAAGTTGAAAGTTTTTTTCTGGCCGATGAATTTCTTGCCTCCAATGACACAGGAAACCATTGACAAATCTGAATGTTACTTTTGTATTTTCCGGTTAATACTGTAACATGTCCAACGAACGGTACACTCAAGCGTATTTGTCTCTAACATAGGCGATGGTTTTCATTTGCATTGTAATCCAAAACCAATTTTATATCAGGGTGTATTAATATTGCTCCTACATCATTTCTTTACTTTATGTTTTAACTTCATGTTACTGTTTGTTACCATTTTAAGCCTCGTCTACAGCCTATTAATTTTTGATGGGATAATAAAAAGATCCGGACTAAAAGATCACAGATGGAGGCCTTCACTGTAAACTCTTTCTGACTCGACATTGAATGCAAAATCCCGACGTTATCATTAATAAAGTTATTAATTAGTTTAATTACTCATCGTAGTAATAAACACATCAGGGGCTCTTGCAGCGCAATACACTATATATCCATAATTTCTGCGCTTTAAATATTATCATTATTAGTAGTAGTATTATTATTATTATAATTATTATTATTATTATTATTTAAACAATTATTAAAATGTCACATAAAACATCTGGGGAGGATAAAAAATAAATCTGCCTGCAGTCTTCACATAATTTTGACGTTGTAAAAGTAGGAATACCGATTTACACATGAATCGAAGGAATTTGTTTGTTTTTTTCTAAATCATTGGAAAAGGAATATCAGACCCTCATATAATTATCTTTTTGGGGGGATCATACACTGTATATATATAATGTATACTGACAGAGTGCGATTTCTTAAATTTCTCAATCGACTTGCAGGAAGAAGGTGGAGAAGACATTGCAGCCGTGGCAAGTGATTCAAATTTTTCGAGCAAACGTCAATCCAAAACACATGGCTTATAGAGGAAAGTACAAAGACATCAACAAAACGGAGGCATTGAGAATTACTGATGAATTTCATCAACGGATGAACTCCTGCGCTCTTGTGGGTAATTCAGGCATACTTCTGAATAGCAGTTGCGGCGCCGTTATAGATGAAGCAAACATTGTCATCAGGATGAATCTAGCCAGTTTTGCTTACGAGTATTCATCAGACGTTGGTTCCAGAGTATCTTTCATGACCATCAACGGGGAACAAGTTAGACTATTAGTATCCTGTTTCATGAAGAGTGTGAAAAATCTTACAGCTGATTGTGGTAATTTAATCACAAGGTTGAGGTTGCTGAAGAATGATAGTGTACTTTGGCCATCTAGGGGTCATCACTCCAAGCTAGTTCGTCTTCTTCCTGTTCTGAGAGAACGGTTTAATCTCAACTTCAGAATTGGCTACTCCCCTGGGAAGCTCATAAGAGCTGCTGTTCGGTGAATATAATATTTTGCCAGGGTATCAGGGGGTGTTATAAGCCCGGGGGCAGCATCACCAAAACTGTAGAGGTCGAGAGTAATCTATGATGGACCTCCATACAAAATCTGAAAGAAATCAGTCAACAAATGGAAGAATGATTGCAACCAAAATATGACATTTGACCCAATAAAAAGCAGAACACTGGGGACAGCATCAGCAAACACTAAAGATGTATAGATTTCACTAAGACACACCTCCATATAAAATTTGAAAGAAATCCGTCAAGAAATGTGGACGTTAGAGCTAAAAAAAAAGACATATGACCTTTGACTCTATAAAGGACGGAACAATGAAAGCAACATCACCAAAAAGTAAATATGTGTACATTATACCAAGTTACATCTCCATACAAAATTTGAAAGATATCCATCAAGAAATGTGGCCTACAGAGTGCTCACGCCATTCTCCAAAGTATGACCTTTGACCCTATAAAAGACGGGACACTGGTGGCAGCATCACCAAAAACTATAGGTTTTTAGATTACACCAAGAGACACCTTCATGCAAATTTGAACGAAATCCGTCAAGGAATGCAGAAGTAAGAGTGCAAGAAATGGATAAATGACCTTTGACCCTATATAGGACGGAACAATGAGGGCGGCATTACAAAAAAGTAAATATGTGTAGATTATACCAATTTACATCTCCATACAAAATTTGAAAGAAACCTATCAAGAAATGTGGCCTGCAGAGTGCACTCACGCCATCCCCGAAGTATGACATTTGACCCTATAAAAGACGGGACACTGGTGGCAGCATCACCAAAAACTATAGGTTTTTAGATTACGCCAAGAGACACCTTCATGCAAATTTGAATGAAATCCGTTGAGGAATGTGACCGCCAGAGCGCACACAAGTGTGCATACAAGACATCTATCGAAATATGACCTTTGACCCTAATAAAAGACGGAACACTGGAGGCAGCATCACCAAAATCTAAAGGTTTCTAGATTATACCAAGAGACACCTTCATGCAAAATTTGAACAAAATCCGTTGAGAAATGTGACAGCTAGATTGATTGATTGATTGATTAAAATTTAACGACAATATCAACACAATATGTCATATAAGTGTCTAAACATTAATGTATAAAGTTTCATAAAGTACAATATTTGTTTAGTGTGTATGTATGTGATCAGTAGGTTTAATTACGAAGTATATTGGGTAAAAATAAGCTTAACTATTTTTCCGGGGAAAATTCCCTACTCTTTTCGAACAGAGAAGCAGGTTCTTTAACGTGCAAGTGGTGTGACTCTCCTTTACACGGGACCGACGGCTTAAAGTCTCCTCCGAAAGACTAAAAAATTGAATAAAATTGCCCAAAGGCATAGCTGTGGGAAAAAAGTTCCTAATCTAGAATCTAATAAATAGGTTGATTTCTTTAAGAAAATCTATGATGCATAATCGTGGAATTTCGCTAAACAAGGTATTCAGATCAGGGACATTATAAAAATTGTTACGGATGTGAGCAAATTCAATGCATTCAATAAGAATATGTTTAACTGTAAGTGGACAGTTACATGATATACAATGTGGTGGGTCCTCTGCTGCAAGCAAATATGCATGAGTTAAGTGAGAGTGACCAATTCGAATACGGGTCAGCACAATATCTTCCCGCCGTTTGGTTAGCGGGATTGTATTATGATGTCCGATTATTGGTTGATGTTGGTAGAGTTTATTGCCAAGATTTAAATCCCATAATGCTTGCCATTTCGTTCTAATGTAGGTGTTAATCTTTGATTTGAGATCTGTATAAGGTATTTTTATTTCTGTTACATCCATACTGAGGGCTTCTTTTGCTAACAAATCAGCTTTTTCATTTCCCTTAATACCTACATGGCTTGGTATCCAAACGAATACCACCCGTTTACATAGTACACCGAGTTTGTACATAAATTCTAGTAACTGTACAACATAGGGATGTTTAAGGTTTCTACATTGTAAAGCCATTAAACTAGATAGAGAATCCGTAAAAATTACAAAACGTATTCCATCAGTGTTTTCTATAATGTTTAAGGCCATCTTCAAAGCCAACAGTTCGGCAGTATATATGGAAGAACTGTCCGGTAGTCTCACTTGTTCGTTTATAGTGCCGCTAATGCAGGCTGATCCAACTTTATTCTGATCTTTTGATCCATCTGTATATATAGCATGGCAATTCCTATATTTATGTCTTATTTCTCCAAATTTATCAAGGTAGACCAAATCACTTGTAGAGCCCTTTTTGAATGCTGTTAATGTCATGTCAATTACTGGATCACTGATCACCTAAGGTGGAATATTAGGTGTCAGGAATGGGAAAATATCAGTTGTATCAATGATTTGCATTAGAGCTTCTTGAATACGTAAGCCAAAAGATTTCACAGAAGATGGTTTAAGGTTATAAAAACCGACATATCGCGGTCTAAAGGTATTTTCGTACGCCGGGTTTGAGGGGTTATTCTTTAATTTGATTGCATAGTTAAGAGATAGCTTTTCGTATCTCAAATGCAAAGGAGGTTCATTTGCCTCCACATACAAGCTTTCCATAGGCGAAGTACGAAAAGCTCCAGTACAAATCCTTAGTCCTTGATTCTGAATTGGTTTTAATTTTTCAAGATAGGACTTTCGAGCCGAGCTATAAACTGCACAGCGATAATCAAGTTTTGATCTGACTAAAGATCTATAAAGTCGTAGCAGGACAATGCGATCAGCGCCCCAATCCATTTTAGATACAACCTTTAAAAGATTTAATGCTTTATGGCACTTTTGCCTCACATGATCAATATGTGCCTTAAAATTGAGTTTGATATCAAATATCAGACCAAGATATTTCGTTTGCTGGGTTACCGGGATGACAGAACCATTTATTTTGACTTCTGGGTCAGGATGTAAAGAACGTTTGTTGCAGAAGTGTACACATACAGTCTTAGTTTTTGAAAAGCGAAAACCGTTCTCATCTGCCCACTTTTCAATTCGATTTAGACAATTTTGTAATATATTTTCTATAATCGGCATACTCTCCGAGGAGCAAGAAATACAAAAATCATCCACAAACAATGACCTGTCAAACCGGGGAGTGACAACATCCACAATGCTGTTAATCTTCAACAAAAACAAAGTAGCAGAAAGTATGCTACCTTGAGGGACACCCATTTCTTGATTGTGCAATTCTGAAAAACTTGATCCAAGGCGAACTCGAAATGTACGATTGGAAAGAAAATTCTTGATGAAAATGGGCAGTTTACCTCTCAAACCAATATTGTAAAGATCTCTCATAATACCATATTTCCAAGTGGTATCATATGCCTTCTCCAGGTCAAAAAAGACAGACACCACATGGTGACCCCGAATAATGCCATCACGAATAAAAGTCTCTAGTCGAACGAGTTGATCAACAGTACTTCGATTTTGACGGAAACCACTCTGATATTTAGTAATCAATCCCTTTTTTTCTAAGAACCACACCAATCGAGCATTGATCATTCTCTCCATTGTCTTGCAAAGGCAGCTGGTCAAGGAAATAGGGCTTGTCTCGAATGGGTGGGGTGCGGGAGCGGGATGGGAGCGGGAACGGGCACACCCTTTCGAGACAAGCCCCCCGGTTATCTCGAATGGACGCGTTCCCAGCGAGAAGTTCAATGAACGCGCCACTTCGAGACAACCGGGGGGGCTTTCCTCGAATGAGTGTGTTGAGTAGACTTTTGTAACAGACGTTTTAGAATTTTTTTTGAAAAATGTACTCTTGCTGGTTTTTTCGTTTTTCTTTTGTCTAAGATGTAGAAAATATAAAAAAACGGTATCTAAAAATGCTTTTGACAAGGAAATCATTATTTGTGCAAAATAAATCGGAGAATTGAATAATTATGCATTAAAACACAAGGAGAAGAAAGGGCAAGTGGCGTAGCTAGGATTGTTAATTTATTTTTATTTTTTTGGCGTGACCTGTTAAATATTGTGAAATTGTGTTACAGACATGTGCTGACATAAGCCAAGGTGTGTTTATCATCTTTCCAAAGTTAGAAACACCTTTTAATGCCACTATCATTCTATCAATACCCACTATCAAAAGTCAAAACTCATATCAAAAGGTCGTTTGTACCCGGCCCCCAACTCCCCATAGCAGGGGTAGGCCTATGCTCGTAACTCCTTTTCAAAAGTGACCCCCTATTCCGGAGAAGTTGGAATTTGTTTTACCCCCTATCCCGGGAAATTTTCTGAGATATTGGACCCCCTATCCAGGCAATTTAGGAAATTAACCCCCCCCCCCCCCCCCCACCTATCCCCGGGGAGGAAACCACCAGAGTCTGCGAAAATTGACCCCTATTTACATTTTCCCGGGAATATTTTTTCATCTTCCTCATTCATCTTCCTATTTTCTTACTCACCCACCAATAAGGGGTGGGGCATGGCCATCTTGTGCCTCCCCCCCCCCCCCGTAAAAAAAATACGCCGCTGTGAATTAACATTCTATTCTGGACTGTCTGCCCGACCAGACCTTTGAATTTTAAATGAACATTCCATTATGAATTCATGCAACCTCATACATTCATTTGACAACCCCCGTTATCAGTGACGGTACCGGGGGCATGGGGGGGGGGGGGGCATTTGCCCCCAGTCAGAAGCTTTGCCCCCCAGTTGCCCCCAATAATTTTCGGAGTGAAAAAAATAAAAGGGTGGAAAATTTTGTTTGTCCGCCCTTGCCCCCAACAATTTCTTTTGCCCCCCATTTCCCCCCCCCCCACCCCACTTTAAAAATCCTGGTGCCGCCACTGCCGGTTATATTTTCTACATCTTAGACAAAAGAAAAACGAAAAAACCAGCAAGAGTACATTTTTCAAAAAAAATTCTAAAACGTCTATTACAAAAGTCTACTCAACACACTCATTCGAGGAAAGCCCCCCCGGTTGTCTCGAAGTGGCGCGTTCATTGAACTTCTCGCTGGGAACGCGTCCATTCGAGATAACCGGGGGGGGCTTGTCTCGAAAGGGTGTGCCCGTTCCCGCTCCCATCCCGCTCCCATCCCGCTCCCGCACCCCACCCATTCGAGACAAGCCAGGAAATAGATCTATAATTTGTTGGCTTAGACGTATCTTTTCCAGGTTTTGGAATGGGAATAATGGTAGCTTCCCGCCAAGAATCCGGAAAAACGCCTGTTCTCCAAATTCTGTTAAAAATTTCCAATACAACTAATAGAGACACATCAGGTAAATGCTTCAGAAATTGGTAATGAATATCATCTGGACCCGTTGCTGTATCATGGGATTTCTTGATGGAATCTCTTAATTCAGTAATACTAAATGGAATGTTGTAATCTTCCTTGTTGTTTGATAAAAAAATTAAGTTCCAGACTCTCGGCTCGATCCTTATAAATTTGAAATGTTGGTGAATAGTGGTTAGTTGATGAATTATTTTCAAACTCCTGTGCCAACAAATTAACAATGTCCGACCTTTCAGTACATTTATTTCCATCTGCTTTTGTCAAATAGGAAACAGAATTACTTGTATATTTTCCACTTATTTTTCTAATCATTTCCCACACTTTATTAGTGGATGTATGAATATTCAATTTAGAAACATAGTTCCTCCAAGACTGCCTTTTTGCTTTCTTAATAATGTTACGAACTCTAGCTCGTGTTTCCCTATACTTTTGTAAATTGTCACTATTTGGGTGTTTTTTTAATTTTCTCAAAGCTTTTTTACGGCATTTAACGGCTTCCTTGCATTCATTACTGAACCAAGGATTATGTTTATGAAGTGAGGAACTTGATTTTGGTATTGTATTAGTAGCTACATCAATTAATGTGTGGGAAAGAAGAGTAAGAGGATCTTCTGAATCTCTGAATTTCTCATAATTAATATTTTGCGAACATTGTTCAGAGAAAGCATCCCAATTGGCTTTATGAAGACGCCAATTTGGAATTCTTTCGTCAGGTAAACATTTGACTATTTCCATAAAAATAGGAAAGTGGTCACTTCCACACTGATCTGAATGGACATTCCACCGAAAATCCAGAAATATTGTAGGGAAAAAAAATGATAAATCGATAGCCGTCATTGAGCCAGAGGCCGGATGGAGATACGTAGTAGAATTGTCATTTAAAAGGCACAAATCAAAATGTTCCATCGTTCGTTCAACCATTGAACCAAATCTGTTTTTATTTCGGCAGCCCCAAAGAGGACTGTGTGCATTAAAGTCACCAACTAATAAAAAAGGTTCCGAAAGTTGATTAACGAGTCTATCTAATTCTGTTTGATTAAGCTCAAATCGAGGTGGTATATATATTGAGCAAATAGTAAAGGTTCTATGAAGAGTAACCTTAACTGCAGTAACTTGGATATTACTTTGAATCTCCACAACTTCATGTGGTATTCCTTTTTTAACTAAAAGAGACGAGCCTCCTATAGGCCTTCCATCAATTAAAGAGTTACTGTATGTGTTAAAAATATTATAATTCCGGAATGAAGTATTATCAGACAAACTCAAGAAGGTTTCTTGTAGAGCAATAACATAAGGATTGTAATCATACATAAGGCGTTTTATTTCCTCATAGTTAGGTCTAAGGCCACGACAATTCCACTGAATGACGGCTATTTCTTTAACAATATCCATATTTACGTATTGTCTTTCTTTTTAACGACTTGAATTTTGGACGTCGGAATCGTAGGGGGAACTACGTCCATTTCTTCTTCCCCCCTCGATTGACAATATTTCATACTTGTTCCTGTTTTTTATATCCGACAAATTAGATTTTGATTGGACACTTTCTTTCTTTGTTTGCTTTGCTGTGAGCTGACGATTGCCAGAGGTTTCATTACCATGATTAACGGGAGTGCTTTTGGCAGATGGTTCACGTGTTAGACTTCGACTTCTACGGTTGACATTTGGTTTATTCTGTCCCATTTTCTGGTGATCCCTGTTTTTAATTTGGGGAAAAACTTTTGATGTAATTGTAGAAGTACTTTTCGTAACCGTAGAAGTACTTTTCGTAATCATAGAAGTATTATTCTTGATAGAGACCGGAGTATCACCCGTTATCCATGTAAGCTCTGTCTGTACAGTTGCATCAGACCGGGGCCTGCATGGTACTTTCTGGTTTCCTACTGCAGGGGCCAGCCCTGCTTTAGCCGCATAAGATGTGCCCGGTGGATTATATTGAGCCTGAAAGCGCTTACGAGCTTCAGGGTAAGATACGTGGTTTAAGGTTATTATTTCTTGTACTTTCTTTTCTTCAACCCACTTTGGGCAACGTCTTGAGTCAGCAGGGTGATTTCCACTGCAGTTTATTTTTGTTGGCCCCTGCAATCGGAACCATCATGACCATCTTCTCTACATTTCACACAACACTGTGGTCTCTTGCAATAGGTCTTAAAGTGACCAAATCTTTGACATTGAAAACACCGGATTGGATTTGGAATGTAGGGATCTACTTTCACTCTCAAATAGCCCACTTTGATAAAAGATAGGGGATCCGGTTTTCCAAATGTCAAGAAGATCGTGTTTGTTGGTTTTCTTATGCCATTTAGATTTGTCGTGACTCTGTATACATCCGTTACGTTCTGGTCGGAAAGCTCTTCTAAAATTTCGTCTGCGTCGCAATCTGTTAGTTCGTAGCCGAATTACTCCTTTACATGAATTCAAGGTCCTATGCAGACAGACCTTCACTGGGATGCCAACAAATTTAGTTGTTAACAAGTTCTTTGCATGTATCAATTTGTCAACTTCCACCATAATGTCGCCGGATCTTAAACGTGAGGTCGTTTTGACGGATCCGACCAACCCCTCAATGCCTTTGTGCACCGCAAAAGGCGATAACTTGAGAGGCTGGCTCGGATCGCTAGCCTGAAAGACCAGAAATCTTGGAAAAGATTCCTGGTCATCGTCTGAGTCGCTTATTCTGCTTCTTTTAAGGTTTTTTGTTTTAGATGCCATATTAATTAATTAAAAATTCGGTACCATTGCTCCCCACCCACCACGGAGCCCAAGAAGGGGACGTCATACATATAAGGATAAAAACATCTTATACTGACGACAGAGATACGAACAGTACTATACTCCAGGTGTAATAAAATACACCCAGATTGACCTGATTAAGCAGCTGCCTTCTAAAATACAAATCTTGACAAAATTATTGATTCGCAGTTGTTGAGACACAGACTAAAATCAATGTTGGTTATTATAAATTGTATTTGTATTTTAGGGCTGAGCACCACCAGCCGATTGGTTATATCCAGGCCTATATAACCTCCCGTCTAGATGAATCCAGGGCCAAAGAGATGTGTTGCTTCAGGAGGACCGCAGTCTCACCATTCACTCAATCACCAGGATCCCTTTCTCCACTGACACGGGTCGCAGTCCACGGCAAACGGACCGTCCCCTTTAGTCGCCTTTTACGACATGCAGGTTCACAGTGGGCCTATTCTAACCCCCGGACCCACAGGGTGGGGGGGGGGGGGTGACCGCTAGAGCGCACACAAACTATCCCCAAAATATGGCCTTTTACCCTATAAAAGACGGAACACTGGGGGCAGCATCACCAGAAATTATAGGTGTCAAGACACACCTCCATACAAAGTTTGAAAGAAATCCGTTAAGAAATGTGACCGCTAGAGCGCACACAAGATTGTGAGGCGGCGGCGGAACGCTGCTGAATTTTTTTTTTTTTTTGGGGGGGGGGGGCTTGTCAGAAAATATTCAGCATATTAGGCCCCCTCCCTCGCAAAATCCTGGATCCGCCGCTGATTAAATGATTAAGTTAAAATGAAGAATAATCTTAAATACCCCCTTAAAAAAAAATCCTGGGTACGCCTATGCAGAAGCAGCTATAGTACAGGGCTTATCATAGGCTTACAGTACAGTATAGTTCCGAATGACCAGGGTCTTTGTCTGCAAACTAATATCCAACAGCAGCCTCTTGCAGCCGCTTGCATGGTCTATACGTGCCCGGAAAAAGAACCCCATATAAGACCGTGCGAATTGCTAAAAATCCGCTGTTGACCATCCGCAGAGAGGTGCAATGCATGCAGTTGTAACCTGGGATTGGCACAAAAAGTTCTCGGGATGTGAAAACAATCAGTAAACTTTTAAACATCCTCCTGACGTTGACTGTTGCTCAGTAAATTGGCATTTGATGCAATGCCTCTTAGTCCATACGGTCTAACTTCAGTTCGTCCATCTTCATTTTCGTCCAATCGTCATTTTATCTTTTAGCTATTACGTCCAGTGACCAAATAAGTCTATAACCATTTTGTCCAACAACCAATAAGTAACATTTACCTTTTGGTGTACTCACCAAGCTATTGGCCTACCTACCCATTTTGTCCAAATACCACTTTGTCTAATATTCAGTTTGTCCTAAAACCATTCTGTCTAATAGCCGTTTTGGATAAACCGAGGTTATTCATTTGTCTACATGGTTTTTTCGTTGCTATATACAAAATGTTTATTGGCCCTACTGGTTATCAGACTGAAATAATTGGACCTCATTGGACCTCGTGTATGGTGAAAAAGCCGGGTACAGAATATTATGGCGTTAGACGAGCTGGGTAATAACATTGGACGAAATGGCAATAACCATTCGCTCGATGATATGGGCGATCGTTTAATAATTATGGGATGACAGTCATCGGACGAAACGTGTTCGTAGAATAAACCCAAGTATAGAGCTCTATACCACATGCTTCCATTCCAGCCAGGGGTGTCGATCTGAGAGGGAGGGGGGGAAGGGTGGTTACACCCTCCCCCGATTATTTAGGAATTAAGTGTGCGTCCCCTATAATGTAACCTCATGCGTTTGCCTCCCTCTCTTTAGGATTAATAATAAAGTGAATGATTTTTTTAATAGGAAGGTAAATAGGGATCGAAATGGACTCGGGGTAGCTATTTCCCATACTGAAGGTTTTTTGTACTGAATATGCATTTATTTACTTATTATTCATTTCGCAACAAACATCTTGATGAAAACTCCTTTTTTTATTTCTCTTTGTTGATGATCAGGTTGTGGAATTTCCGCAAACCATCTTCAGGCCTAACTCTAATTGCGGCCACTATTCAACTCTGCGAGGAGATATCATTATTCGGATTCTATCCATTCTACAAGGACCAATATAACCGGACCATACCTCACCACTACTACGAACCGGAAATTAAAATGAACTACACAACAAATGCTCACACCATCCCCGAGGAATACAAGTTTTTGCTTAACTTAGAAAATAAAGGTGCAATCCGGATGATCAATAATTGCAGAGTTAATTTTAACAACCGAACATGACTGACCCTTCATCAGCAGTTTGTAATGGCAAACAATTCTTGTGCATGAAAAGTCCTGATCAGTACTTTGGGAATGTGTTATATCTGTGTTTGGATTCTAAAGAATGACAAGCTTTTCACTGAGGGTTTCCCTAAAAAAAGGAAACCCAGGTTTGTGGGTAAATTACTCAGCAAATCCAAATCAAATTTTAGTTAATGTAAAGACATCATTAAAACGTTAAATGTCACCTTTTTCATGATATCATGAACATGACCAAGAAGTCACGCATGATTTCGTACTCAGTATTCATTTATTTACTCATTCATATCGCAATAAACATCTTGATAAAAATCACAATAACTAGAGTGATTAGGAATTATTGTTTACCTAAAATATACATCATTGAAAAGCTCGTAATCTCTGCTTTTCTATTATGAGACCATTAACATGATGAAAGTATCATTCATGGCTGAACAAGCGGCACAATGTGCAATAGACCGCTTCGGGTAATGTATGCAAATTTTATACATACCTTTCAAACAAAGGTTGTTCTTGACAATCTGAAAGCTTGCCGTATGCTTGCCGTACATAGCAACAAATTCCAAGCATTGAGGCTCATTTATAAAAAGCAGGTTAATGGAAAAGCTCGTCACTGTAGGCGCTCAGAGAATATTTTATGTGCATAAAATAATTTGTATATATTACAGAAGCGATCTATTGATTAGGCACCTTGACATTTTATTTGAGGAAATTAAATGCATGGGGCAGCTGAGCAAAATGTCAATGTGCCTTGTTTGCGATGTCAAGACAACAAAGCAATCACCTGTATAGTCATACAGTCCTCTAGAAATGACGTCTTTGGGTAAAATCGGTATTTTCTAGTGGTGTCATCGACAAGCCTTCTGTCGACAATCCTGTCTACAAAACGACTTTCTAGCCAAAGACGACATGTCGACAAAGATTCTTATATTGGCGACATATATGTCGCCAATATATATATATAAAGCTACGTCTGCAGATGTACTCATTTTGTTGCCTCTATATATATATATATGTATATATCCCTATTTCCGATCATAGGGGGAATCCTAACAATGCCGTTTATTCCGTCACAATAAAAATTGGGCGTTAAGGGGAATTTCGACGGGCGTTACGGGGAATGATAATAGGCTGAGATAAAAGGATTCCCCCTATGGCTGCGAATAGAGTTTTATGTATATACACTAAAGGAAAAAAGAAACTTATAAAAGTTCAAGAGATCACCAAATTAAATTCTCTGCATGGAAATGTACCAAATTTGGATATAATGTTGATTCAATGCATGGCTTTAAATGACAGTCAATAACAAAAAGTTTTCTTCAATGCCACAAAAGAAATGTGCACTGAAGCAAAGGACTCTCTAATCCCCAAGTCACAAAGACAAACTGCAGCCTTGTACACCATATGCATGTCAATGAATGAAACAAAAGAATTTCAAAAGGGATTTGCACCCCTCGAGCAAGAGGATATTGATGTTCTGCCATGGTGCGCCCGTTCACCAGACCTTTCCCCAATTGAACATCTCTGGGAAGAGCTTGGTCGACGTGTGTCAAGGCGTGACAATCAACCCATCAATAGGGAGACGCTCATTGCAGCACTGCAAGAGGAATGGAACAATGTTCCCCAGGCTACCATCGCGAATCTGATCGGAAGCATGCGAAGACGGTGTACAGCTTGCCAGCAAGCTAGAGGTGGACATACTGGCTATTAATCTGTTTGGATATGAACTTGCAAATCCCTTTTGAAATTCTTTTGTTTCATTCATTGACATGCATATGGTGTACAAGGCTGCAGTTTGTCTTTGTGACTTGGGGATTAGAGAGTCCTTTGCTTCAGTGCACATTTCTTTTGTGGCATTGAAGAAAACTTTTTGTTATTGACTGTCATTTAAAGCCATGCATTGAATCAACATTATATCCAAATTTGGTACATTTCCATGCAGAGAATTTAATTTGGTGATCTCTTGAACTTTTATAAGTTTCTTTTTTCCTTTAGTGTATATTATGTAATATTCAACTGTGAATTCTACATTAAACATGTTAAATATCCAATGGTATAAAGTCAACATATTTAAATGTTTTTTGGTTGTTTTTTTTTAATACTTATTTTTTAGCAGTTTCAGCTTTAGCTTATTTTTATGTCTCATTCCATTGCCAACTGTTGCTGTGGTGGGCTCCCTGCTGCAGTAATTTTTTTCTTGCACATGAAATTTACCGATTAAGTGTCTTGTCGACATTAATGTCGACATCGGTCATAAATTCGACCCGAAATGTTGACAACGAAAATTGTATTCGCACTCAGAAACAAAGACAAAAATGAGGCAAATTTCTTTTCTAGCATAATGACAAAAAATGGTATTTGGCTAAATCTTTCCAATAAGGGTTTTCTACTAGTACGAGATAGTTTTAATTTCCAAATCAAGTATATAATTTAAAAGAAATTAATAATATAGAACCTACCTTTAGTCATCTAATCTAGGTTAATATTTCAGTGTCACATGGATAACATATAACAAAATAGACACATGCCATTTACCATTCCACTTCATGAATTTATTACAGTCACCTTCAATAAGTGGATAATATCTTCGTTTACAAAACTCAAGTAATCTTTGACAATTTCAGTTATTAAATCAAATCCAGATGACTAACAAATGGGAATCAATAGTGTTTCTGTTAACTAATCTACCCTTGTGAAGGCCCTGGAGTAACCTACCCACAAGGGAACTTTTGCACTGAATCGTGAACCAACTTCGAATCCTACTCCTTCACACTCACTCTGAATATAAGACCCTGTGCTGATCTTAACTCAGTACCCTATTAATACTCAACTCTTGCTTGCTCTACATTAAGATCCTGTATCGATCTTAATTCATATCTAATCCAAACTATCACATTTAATGCCTTCCCTAGCATACCTTGCATTCACAAGACAATCTCAAATATCTTATTTTCACTAAACCAAATATCATTTGGAGACCACACGCACAAAGTGCAAACCAGGCCGGACATAATGCAATGCATGTAAAGTTTCGTGAATAATTCAATGTTCAACACTGGTCATACAGAAGCTCCACAAATTGTTCATCGTTCAACATTATCAAAAGTGTGATGTAATCGCGCAAATATATCACCGCGTATTGTTCATCTCCTGCCTCACTGAGCTGATGATCCGTTGACTTCGTCGTATCCAACCGGCTTCGCCGATGTTGCTAGATGCATGTCTTTCTGCACCTCCTCAAGACGTGTTGGACGGGAATCCTACCCCAGGTCATGTGCCATCTATAATTAAATGATTCCAAAAGCATTTTCTACTATGTGGTTCCTTTTACAATTTTTATCGCGCAATAATTCCTTGCACAGGACATGGTAAACATAAGTATTACAGTTTTTGCGTTGCAATAATTTCTTAGTCACACAAGTCTCTTTGAAAGTTAAATCAATGAACTGGAAGTGGTTCACTTTCTGAAATTATTTCACTTTCCGAAATGGTTACTTTTAACAACATATTTCATGAAATCTCATTAACAATTATCCAACACATATCTTAATTACGCACTTTAACTCAAATATTGATACTGGTTAGAGTGTATAAACTTATTCAAAGTACCAATACATTTGTCTCTTATTACTTTTGATGATTTAAAAGGGACAAATCTAACTCACCAGTGGTGCTTTAAAAAGTACAAAAAAATAACTCACCGGTGGTGCTTGATTTAATGAACCAACATTTTCTGCTCATGCGAAATGGCGGTCAACACCCCTTCAGAAAATAACCAGTCAAGTCTACAATACTTCTGACAAACGGCAATTACTTTACTGCCAGTGTTCCATTCAAAGTACATACAAAACTGCTGGAGAAGCCCTGCAAAGGCAGGTCTTCCTTCTCTACCTGGTTGGGTGTGTCTGCCCCAATACTCTCTACCACTTGCTTGCTACAGCCAAGGAGCGTAGGCAAGCTTAATTTGCATATTTTTACACCTGCAATTCTAAATCTGAGTATATACAAAAGAACCCTCCTGACCGAAAGGAATAAACAATACACTCACATAAAGCCTATCCTGGGCTGAATAAAATGAGGAATGTACAAAATGCACCTTATCACAAACAATAGCCCTTCCACTTGCACTACATACTCCACCACCAATGGCACAAAAGACTCTTCATTCCACTCTCAATCTATCCATCTATATATGTATAGATAAAACAGGGAAAAAAAAGAGAAAAGAGGAGAGAAAAGAGGATAGTAAATACAATCCCATTTCACATGTGACATCCAGTTATGATCCTAATACCAAAAGTTCTTCAAAAATCTTCAAATTCAAGTTTATTGTTCCCAATTAAACATTAAATAACTACACATTAATCGATAATAGATAAAGAAGATGGTACTCATTTATTATAACACATATAACTCTTCTTCTTCTTGTTTTCTTTGACAAATACATAATGACTGTAATGACGATAAACATGATTATGTATATATACTAGCTGCAAGCAGAAGCAGCCCGTGGACATCCATGATCCACGGGCGCTAGTTGTGTTTATAACTTATCATAGCTGTGTTTATGACTAATCATCAAGGTAATGTATATTTGTCCCAATTTATGTAACTTAAGAAAAAGAACAAACAAATAAATATATTTCCGTATGTCATGTTTTGTTCGGGAAAGTGGGAGGCCTATGTTATTCATCCGAACCGCTAAGTATTTAAGAAAATAGACTTTCATCTTCAGGAATACTAAATTACAATAGTTAAGCGCTGATTTACGAATGGCCCCATTTATTTTTGTCTGACGACACATGAGGCTACGACCTCATACATCAAACCCCAGATTCTCGTCATTTTGACATGTTTGAGGAGCGATTTGATCTTGCCTTGTTTAATTCTATGGTTCTTACTCAGAGAAAGGCTATGTCTTTGAAAGCATGCATTGGCGACCTGTTACAAACATGAAAGAATAGGGGGATTTTTTTAAAGGGCTGTTTTCTTTCTGGGGGTCCGACGACCCCCTTACGGGTCTTGGGTGGGCATACATGATTTTTTATCACTCCTTCCCACGCCAACCCCACCCCCACAGCTTGAGGGGCCCCGGATTTGTCTTAGTCTGCAGCACAGAACCTAATTTGACACATAATCAGAAAATCATCGTTTTGTGAGAAGCCTAACCATCTACCTACTGGTCGTGTCAATTAAAGTCAGGAGCAGCTATACTGTAGGACAGGACCTATGGTAGTTTTCCAGTGCACACACTCTTTTACGACTGACCAGGGTTTGTGCCTTGCAAAATATAGGTCTATATGATCTCCTAAATCAGTTCTTGAATGACACTTCGGTTTAGAGTGTAATGAAGAAATATATTGGAGCCGAATAACATGCACGGTATGAGGGGAACTTTCCTCATTCAAGAAATGGCGTTTTTAGATTTGATTCTGCTATCCGAGGACCAAGGTAATGTTTGATTGTGCCTTATTACTTTTCGCTCAGTAGAATGCCACATGTAATATTTGCCTATTGTCATCACTGCCAATACCAGCCAGTTTATATACTTCAAGGGCGATCTCCCGAGATTTTACCCGTAGCCTTCCGCCTGGCCTCGGCGTGACCGCCTGACCGTGCAGCCGCTGACTTTTATTTGGTGGGGGCTCTAATTTGAGAGATTTGGCTTTGGGTGTGGGGTTCGCTGGATCCCTTGCGGAGTGGCTGGGATGGGACGGATCGGGTGTATGGCGGAACGATTTTTTTTTATGTTTGAACGTTTTTGTGTTTGGGGGGGGGGGTGTGCTTGTGAATGAGTGTATGTGTGGGGGGGGATGGAGGGGTGAGGATGTTTTTTGAGGGTGTGTGGGTGTGTGTGGGTGTTTGTGTTTATGTGGATCACCTCGCTCCTCGGTCCTGCTTATTCCAGTCTCTCCGTATAGTGGTCGGATGTTTTCGGTTGTCGATGGGGTTGAGACTTTGTTTTTGGTCGTTCGTCCACGCGGGTAGGTTTGGTGTAGCGGTGTTCCTTGGGTTTACCTTTTCCGACTGGGAGCTTCGCTCTTGAATTATACTAATTTTGTAACTCAATTTTTTGCCATTTTATTTATTTATAATTATTCATTTTGTACCAATTACTTTATTTTTACTGTTTTGGGGGTTTTTTTGCTCAGTGATTTTGTATTTAATCATGTAAATCACTCGTAATTATTGTGATTTCTGTTGATTTCCTAATAAAAACAAATAAAAAAAATTAAAACAAAAAAACTTTCCTCATTCACGTCTATTTACTTGTTCATAAAAATTATATTCCCCGTAATCTTGTGATATTGATAGAAGAGATTATGGCGTTAAAACCGGCTCGGGGTCCTCATAACAGCGAAAGAAAAACGTAAAGAGATACATGTATAGTAAGGGTTAAAGATACAGAGAAGGGGACATCTGACACACAGGTAGAACGAACATAGTACTTGTAGATATAAAAAAGGTGAAAATAAGATACAGGACATCCAAGCATATAGCCATGCCAACGTTGGATGTATGCGTCTTGTGTTCCGTATAGACATTAGACAAATCCCCACCCCCTTCCCCCCCCCCTAAAAAAAAAATAAAATAAAATAAATAAATAAATAAATAAATAAATAAATAAAATAAAATAAAATAAAATAAATAAATAATAAATAAGTAAATAAATAAATAAAAAATACCGCAAACTTCTATATTTTTAAACAATCAGTGCATGTTTTCACTCCCTCCCACGCTAACCCCGAATCCCGACCTCCCCCCCCCCCCCCCCAGCAAGAAGGTCCCGGATTTTCGTATTAGGAATTTTAAAATTTAAATCACTGTGCCTTGCTAACATCTGTCTCGTTCAAAATAACATACAGTTTTTGTACAATTTAATTTCAATTTATTTTTATTTATCCACTAGATTACTCTGGCGAGTTCATTTAAAACTGTTTGGACGAATTCCTGATCTTTATCAGAAAAAATATAAAACGGTATCATCTGCATATAAATGAAATTAACATTTGCCAAATAGAGTAGCTAAATCATTAAAAAATATTACAAAGAGAATTGGCAATAACAAACTCCCCTGGGGCAGTCTGTTATTAACTGAGTATTCTTTTGAGAATACATTATTAATCAAAGTTGTAATTTTCCTATTTGATAAGTAATTTGTAAACCAGTCTAGTGGTTAACCATATGGAATGCTTTTTGTAAATCTATAAACATCGCCCCGGTGTATTGCCCATTATCCATGGCTTGGATCATGCATTCGTCAGTTGCTTTAATCAATGTTGTTGTGGTTGAGTGCTTTGCTCTAAACCCGGATTGCTATGGGACTAATACTTTATTTATGTCAATGAACTTATTTAGCTGATTTTGGACAATTTTTTTTCGAGGACTGTTGAGATACATGCTGGAAGAAGGGAAATTGGTCTATTGTTGTCAGGATTTGATTTGTAACCCTTTTTATGTCAAGGAATTATTTTGGCTCCCATGAGACTGGCACTTTCCCGTCTAGGATTGACTTATTAATTAACTATGTTATAGATCCAATTAATTCGTTTGCACATGATATTTCAATTTATAGAGAATACCAATATTACGTGAGATGATATTAGAAATATATTGCACAAATTTTCATTAATCAAAACACAAAAAACTTTGGGCAATTTTTTTTCCAATGATTCACCATCCAGAGTAATTTCAATGTGTGGTAGATCGTTGTTGTTTTTCTTGTTCTGAAAGTATATAAAGTTTGTCTTTTTTTAAATTAAGGTAAAGTATATTGCTTTTAAAACTTTTTCTAATGTAACTTTGTTCCTCAATCGCCTATATTCTTTCAAAAACTTTTTATGAGGCATAATTTTTTTTATAACATTTAGCAAAAGTTCTTTCCATTTATTCGCTGCTTCATCAATGTCTTTAAATGCCCTATTTCACTCCAAGGTCGATTTTTAAGTGCCACCTACACACTTTTTAAGTACCCCAAAAGTTCCCTTTTTATTTCTGAAAAAAAATGCCCCGCCATCTCTGTTAAGTGCCTTTTTACTACTATGTCATATTTTCAATTTATCACTTAATAAAGGGATTTTTCCAGACCTACTGAAAATCGCTAGAGTCACACCCATATTTAAGACTTGGGACAACAGACAGCTAACCAACTATAGACCAATATCTGTTCTATCGGTTTTTTCTGAAATTCTTGAACGCCTTGTATACACCAGGACTTACGAATTTCTTGTTAAACACAACATTATTTACAAAAACCAATATGGATTCCGCCAAAATTTTTCCACAGCTATGGCATTATCTAAACTAACAAACGATATAATTGACTCCTTTGAAAAAAAAATCAATATTCAATTGGAATTTTTATAGACTTATTGAAAGCCTTCGAAACAATAATTAATCACTCAATTTTATTTTTTAAACAATTTTTATATGACTGGAATCCGTGGCATAGCACACGATTGGTTTGCCAGTTATCTTAGGAATCGCCTCCAGTGCACTAAATTTGACTCGGTCGTCTCTAACATGAGTAATATCACATGTGGTGTACCTCAGGGTTCGTTGCTTGGTCCGTTACTTTTTATTCTTTATATAAACGACATTTTCAAATCAACAGCAACATTAACTTTTGTTCTTAATGCCGACGAAACGAATATTTTATGTAGCTGATCTAAGCTTACCTCACTGTGCAGTAATGTTAATCAACAGCTAACCTTTGTACGCGAGTGGTTTAAGGCTAATAAATTGTCAATTTAAACAAATGTAACTATATGATCTTTCACAACAATAAAACACGGATTTAGACAGCATTTCCATATATCTCGACAACGTACTACTACCTAGAGTTGAAAACACAAAATTTCTAGGTGTGCACATTGATAGTTCTATGTCATGGAAAAAATTGTCTCGATCGCTTCGCTCGCTCGCACATGAACTATTTGACCATTACATACCACTACTAATTTGGCAAACTTAAGCAGTGTCCAGCACCACAATAAACTGAAGAAGATGATGCATGATTAGTAATCAAACTGTAGGGTATACCAATGTCACAAAATGGTTATTTTGTTTTTCACTTTATGTTCACCCCTTGTAGGTGCCCCCTTCGACTTGTACTTCTTATTATTACATAGAATTCTAACTATACTTCATTTTTATTTGTATAATTTAGGAATTTTGGAATATCATAGGTTACAGATGATCAAAATGGGATATCAATCATTTAAGAATAACAAAGAAACAAAGAAAAGCAACAAAATAAGAGTACAATATAATACAAAGTACAAAGGGTATATGCCCTGTAAAGTCTGCAATATTTGGTCGTGCATGCCATTCATAATGATGTTTGTTAATCAGATTCTCTACCACAATCCTTGTTACCATGGAATTGACATGATTCTCTTTGTCACTGCGGCATATAGCATCACGAACTGAACATGTATGCTGCCAAATTCTTTAAAATAGTGACTTACGTTTCCATTGCACTGTTTTTATTGCTGTATATTGTTATACGGACCTTAGATTCGTCTCTTTTAGATGATGTTCACCATATTGGTAAGCGTTTCCCCTGTTCCTATTCGTTTTTTTACGACCGTTCCGTGGCAATAGATTTGAAGGCAACTTACGTTCATGGTATACTAATGAAGTCCCCAATTCCTTCCGGCCATCACTAGCAGCGACCAGCTGCATTCATATTACGTGGCAATATATACCACTAGGGATTTTCCTGATATCACTATCTCCGAAGTAACAATAAGGTGACCAAGAGAAGTGCTCTTACATTACACCTGGACCGGAGGCCTAGAATGATATTTAGTTGCATATGGAATATCAATAATTGGGATTTAGAACAACGATATGCATGCAATACTTGCTTGCTAAATAGCCTTTAATGTGTATAAGCTGAGTGTGCGTGTGTGTGTGTGTATATATCGACGCTGTTTTTACGAACCGGCATACGAAGTCTGACTGCGCGAAAACAAGTTTCCAAGATAATCGCGTTTAAAGACTTTGCCCATTTAAAATGCCGGTTTGAACACCATAGTTTCATTTAATCATCGTAGAATTGAGTGTGTAATATGAGTGGAATTTATTCTCCCACATGCATGGAATATTTAAGAAAGAGACGCAGTATTTTAGTTTTAATCTCTGCTTGAGATGGCATGCCGGTTCGTAAAAACACACGTTTCCGCATTTTACATAGCGCGTGTACTTAAGGGATAACTTTACGAACCGGCACGCGTTGATCGTGTGCCAGTTCGTAAAACTCGCGCCTGGTATGGCTGCGCGTAGGCAAGCAGTATTACGAACCGGCATATGACACGTCAGTAGGATTATTCGCCTAGTTCTTAACGCATTTCGAGGCCAATCTTTTGTACAATTGGTACTGAAAATGAAGACTGTAATCCCGACAAACCATGCATACAGAATTAAATGAAATAACACAATTTGCATTGTTTCCGATGATTTTCTTCATCTCACGGTATCCATTTCATGCATTACTTCTTCATGACCCGCCCACATTAAAACTTGGAAAATTCAGTCTTCGACTGAACTGAAAGTCTACCCCCCCCCCCCCCCGGAGAAAATACCACTTCTCTCTCTCTCTCTCTCCCTCTCCGTTTTAGCTTTATTTTCATTTATTTCGCATCTAGAAGAAAGCTGCTCCATTTCCCCATGCACTCTTCACACATCCCTTAACTTTTGTAATTCTATTCTCTTCTCTCTAATCCTTCAAACTTGTAGCACACCCCAATCTCATCCCCCTAACCTCGTGTTTTATCTATCACATAACTATAATTATCTTGCACTGCAGAGACAGCATGATTTTGGGTATTTTTCAGGATAATATTGAATGTATTTTAATTAACATTTAAAAGAGATAAAATAAAATTGTAACACTGCACATCTTTTAAGACAAATCTGCAAAATAAATGGCAGACCTATTATGTATTTCAGAAAGCTACAACACTGTATGTTAGCGTGACAGTGATGTGAAAAAAAAACCACCTTCGTTTTAACTGAGAATTACTAGACATTAATTTTGTATAGACAATTCACTGTAGTCATTACTACATTCAGGTGAACTAAAAGTAGAATAACACATGTCACAAGAGTCTCACTAGAAGCGTACAAATTGGTCATAAAATTCATCAGTTTATTTGCAAATAACAAGAAACAATTTGCGATCAAGATTAGGTCATGTATTTCCAAATCTTAAAAATTCACATCAGATAAGGATAAAGGGGAAGTAAGACTGAAGATATATTTCCCTCTGCATATTATTGTAATAGGCCTAACTGGAATATGTATTTTAAAAAAAAGTTATTAAAAAAAAACATTTGCTAAGTCACAAATACACTGTAAAAAATGATAATTCATTAAGAATAACCATATACTGTATCATTTATCACTCAGGAAGGGGGGGGTCCAATCACTTGTGAGTGGCCCATTACAGTTATACTAATGCCATATAAACTGTGTGTACATGTATATACATATATATGTATATTTATATCTGTTTTCTTTTTCTTTAATTTGATGTTTACAGTACTGTCTTCATATGAAGTGGATTATCAATATACTGAACATGTAAGCCTTAAGTGAATTACAATCAGGCTGTACTCTGTAACTTTCGTATAAAGTGAAGAGTGAACACCCAAACATTATACAAACAAATTACAAAAGGAAATAAATGTTGACAATGACAGCAAAATTTCTACAGATGCATTTAGCAACATAATACTCAGTTATACAATTTGATGGAAACTGAAATGGAGTTCATTCAGTTGAAAATTTCCTCAATACCAGTGAGTCAACAAGAAGAAGAAATTCAATATCAACTATATACATTAAATATTCTTTAAATGTTCCAATGACTCTGATTTCAATAATCTTGTAGTACAACTCTTTGGCGTATATGTGCACCTAAAATGCTCCTTTGCTGAAAACTATATACCCTGCAAATAATTTTCAGACCTTTTGTTTAGGTTATATGTACAAAGAATCTGCAACGGTCGAATCTGCAATGGACTACCTATCTGTTCATGAAACAAGCCAAGTGCATTTTCACATGAAATACCTTTATGTTCATAAAAAAAAAAAAAAAAAATCATGTACCGGTACATACATTTAAGAGTCCAAAATTCATTTCTTATTCCTTTCTGCAATTTTCACATCCTTCACATACTGCATTGGGAATATATGAAATGTATTTAATCAAATTCAAAACATCACATTAAAGCAAATGAATACGTCTGATACAGATCATATATAGAAATGCATTAATGAAATATAAATTAGTGACAAATTAGTTTTTGAAAATTCAGATCATCCATTCTACATCTATCTCATTTACTTCACTGATAGAAAATGTTAAAAAGAACAAAAGTGAAATATCAAGGTACAAAAGAAAATATAGTACTATCTACAGAGATAAATGTACATAGATTTAAGATGGAGTAGTTATGTTGCAACCAGAATTTTGGAGGGGCCCTTGTATGACTAACCCAGAATCCAAGTGCATGCACAAAAGGTGTTGGGAAAAAAAAGAAAATAATAATCATTAAACAAGATAATATTCATCAATATTCACTTTGATACGAAGAACACAATCTAAGCATGATACATCCACTATTCAACGAACAGAAATTAATCTATAATAGTTCTTGTAACTGCTATTTCATTGCGTTTTAGAATTAATATCTCAATTCTTCACATTACTAATCAACACCGATTCAAACAAATGGCTATAAATCATGAATAGAATAGAATGTTTATGACTGTAGATTCATGATTGACCTCCGATGAGCTTTCCAACTTCATGAGTTTGATTTTAGGCTGTCGATCACTCAGCAATCAAATTGACTGTCATTATCATTTGGCCTGAAAGCTAGTGTTTACTGATATCTTGTTGAGCAATGCATCCAATGTTTGTATGTGAATCAATCAGAAGGAACCAATAACACTGACTGAATATAGACTGCATAAAAAAAATCACAGCATCATTAATTCCGCAATAGTTCTGAAATACCAACATATTTATTAATCTAAAATGTAATGTCAGCATAAAGATGTATGTCAGGTTGGTACAACATAAGTTTTTCTATTGTGTAAAATATTAAGAGAAAGGGGGGAATGTACAAACTGAGAATAGAAGTTTATACTAAATAACAATTACCCACCTTCTACTTCAGTTCCACAGCAAAGTGTCTCTGAAATTAGTGGAATGATTTCAATCCATGGGTCATCTAGAGACTGGGCATCTTTCTCAGGACCAGCTTCATTGGTCAAAAGGTTACCGGGCTGATTGTCTGATTGTGTTTGACGAACTGCAAAATCAAAGAATTCATAAGAACATACCGTTTCATGAGGATAAGGTTCCACTGAACAAGATAAACAGTGAGATTTAAAAATAAAAATACAGCACAGAGTAATTAACTGTCTTCATTCAAGCTGCTGAGAATATGTAGCCTCTAAGTGAATTTCATTCCAGTAGTACAGCATAGCAATATTGGTTTTCTTTCCACACAACCAGTGTATTTGTATTTACATAAACATGCCGTGCAGACGAAAGCAGCGAAAATGTTTACAGTTAAGTATTATCAAATTATTTTTTAATCAAAAAGCAGTTATAAGCATCTACTTTTTTCCTCAAATCTATCCACTAGGTAGTTACATGCATGCATGTGAGAAGTCATTGATATCAGCCATTATTTGGCATAATGATATCATAGCTGTTGAACAAATTTAATATGACATAATGGTTTATAATATGTTTCGCCTGCAGATGCACACCTGCTTTTCTATTAAAAAAAACAATAAAATGTCAAATCAACATTTGAAAAAGGCGATCATGAATACACACCATACGATAAACACAAAAAGGTACTATTTTGCACCCTTCAAATGCAACAAATGTTGCACCTTTTTGGGTACAACTTTGCACCCAGGGTGCAGTTAGCTACAATTTGCACGCTTAAAGGGTGTAGAGTTGTACCCTTTAGAAAAGGTACAAATTTGCACCCTTTTGGATGCAAACGTTCTGCACCCTTAAAGGTGCAAAGATGCACCTTTTTAGGGTGCAAACGGGCATTAAAGGGTGCAAGCAAGAACAAAAAGGTGCATTTTTGCACCCTTTTCGTGTAGGGTGCAGGTAGGGTGCGAGATTGCACCCAAAAAGGTGCTGCCAGTGCTGCATTTAGGGTGCAAACTTGAACCTTTTTTTCTAAGTGTGAACAATAATTATCAATTGTAATTATGTTGGAGCTACAAAGGCCCATGAGAATTTGACTGAAAGTGGAAACACAAATTAGAACATGATATGTTATTTCATACATCACTAGATTATATGGATTATCCAAATACCGTGAATTTTCTCGAAATGGTGCCATAAGAAATAAATTTATCAATTATTCAATAATGATAATAATAATAATAATAATTTATGAAGCGCAGAAACTATATACACATATTCTACTGCGCTGCAAGAGGGAACATGCATATTATTGGGTGAAATCCAATATTTTACTCAGTATTGTGTTAAATTTTACAAAATAAACATGCATGTTCCCTTTTTACCGAGTGTTTAAACTCTCTAGGCTCAGTGACACATGCTGACACAAGCCTTGTTGATATCATTCGCCATTGCCAGCAAAACGAAGAACACATTCTGATAACCAACGAAGTTCTGACAAGCTGCTTTAATGGACGGATGGATGGATGGAAATTCTCACCTATTGATATAACAATGGAACTTATTGAGTAATTCCTATATGTAATACAAACTGGATAAAACAAAATCATTCAAGATTGCCTCAATAGTTTAAAACAGAGGGTGAAAAAGATGGGTGTGTATTTGTGGAGGTGTCGTGGTATAGTGGTTCATTCACTTGACTCTCAGTCCAAGGGTTGAGGGTTCGAAACTCAGCCCGGCACTAACTTCTTTTGGCAAGACATTAATTCACGTTTGTCACTCTCCACCAAGGTGTGAAATGGGTACCTGGCAGGATTTATTCCTTGAAATGAACTGTGCGCCGATACGGCAGCCAGAGCGAAAGCCGGGGATATTATATACAAACCCTTTGGAAGCGGATAGTGACGTTATTCCGTGATATGCGCTATACAAGAACGGTTTATTACTATTATTATTATTATTATTTACTTTGTAGGTAGCTATAATTGATCCTCACCATACTTGTAGACTAGTTAGTCAAAGTTGAATTGAATCTGAAGGACCTGATTCACTTTATACAACATACAAACAAAGTTATATCTTTATCATGGTGCAACCAACCCTAGCAGTTCTAGACAAAAAAAATTAAATGAAAAAAAAGGTTCGTTATTTCTTGTTTTATTAAACAAATACAACATTGTAATTGAATAACTTTGGTGAGTACTTTTTTACATAATTACGTGAATCGTATTAGACATATATAAAGCTGACATTTGAACAAGCAGGGAAAGGGAGAGAAAGTAGGAATATAATAAACTGGGGAAGGGGTCATATTTGGGGAAGGTTCGCGACAGTGGTGCCGTTTTTTGCCGTTGATACAAATCTAGAGAGTGTGACGAGTGCTATGAAAATCATGGGGTAACTGGTTGCCTTTTTGTTAACGTACATGTATTTACCTTTCGTGGCCGTTACCTTTATTCAAAAATGAAACCTTGAATTTACATGCAGAGGGAAAATCAATAATGTCTGCAAATATTAAAAATTAAAGAACAAACATATTATTCCAGCAGGAAAACTAATCCGTGTAGAGATGCAGAGAAATGGAACAACTATCAGTCAGACTACAGGTGAGTGAAATACAACTTTAAATATAGGTTACACGAATCTTATTCCAATAATAATCAGTTAATTTTATGTTTCGGCCCACTTGACTGTATACTGTCTGCAAAAGACTGAAGGCCCATTAGCAAAAGAAAACTTGACAATTAATTTTACAATATATTGACCTATGACATTTTGAATGAACATATATTGTCAGGATTGTGAAGCACACCAATTGTACATCTTCATCTGTTTGACAAGGCATAATAGAAGAGCTTTTCATGTATTATGCTGTGTCAGATGGTCAATGGGTGCGTTTACATAATCCTGACAATATTTTTTGGCTGCTTTTGCGAAAGCAATACATTTTTCACAATTTAATAACTTATTAATGAAATGACCAAATGACACCGAATTGCACCACAAAAAAATTATTATTCTTAAGATTACATTATGTAAATTCGAATTGACTTGAATAAAAAAGCTCTCATAGTCAGAAGGTAAGAAAATGTTTTTTTCTTTACATACAGAGCATTTTGGGAATCAAGCGTTGTCAAAGTGCACTTTAGGATTTTCATTTCAGGAGGTCTGACACCCACCTTTTCATGTGTTTTGTAATGTCCACTCATATTCCTACCGACAAAGTATGGTGCATGGGGGAGATTTGTATCTTCTTCTTTTTGCCTCCAAAGGAGGATTTATTATCATTCAACATTTCAAATATGACATCATCTTTACTTTTTCCACAGCGACCTTAAACATATTACAGGAATTTCATAATATCTTCGGGTAATCCATATTTCTTTTGTCGAGTCTCACTTATATACATTCTCTTTTCAATTTCTCTTTTGAATACATGTCTTAAATTGAAATATCTTCTGTCTACTCCAGTTCTATTTCGTTCAATAATCATTTTATGTATACACCAAACGGCTAACCTCAATATTAAATCATACTTCGCATTATTTAATTTTAACAAGTCTGTAGTACTTATGTCAATTTGTACCGGAAAAGGTTTGAAAGAGGAGATCTTTGACATAATTATTGTAAAAACGGATAATTTAAGTCACAAGACAAAAACGCATGCAAGACATCTTCCTCCGTGTGACAGTGTTAACAATTACTATCACTAGCTATTCCCCATCTATTTGAACTTTTTTGAACAGGCAACAAGTTATAAAGCATTTTGAAATTAAATTTTCGTTATCTATTTTCTTTAATTTTAACTAAATTTCTTAAAAACATATTTTTCCATTCACTTGTTTATGTCTAGCTTATCATTCCAATACGTAAAGCAAGTGTTTGAACATAATTTTATCATATTTGACAGTATAAGTGTGTAAAAAAATTAACTACTTAAATCAATAATTGATTTTTCTTGTTTTCCGATTAGTAAAGTTGGTACCTTTAAACGTTCATAGTGATCATTATTTGTCGATTCTATGTTTATTCCTGGACTTAACCATAATTTCGGAATTTGCAAATTTTAATTTTTCATAGTCAAACAAAAATGTACATTGATTTTACTTTTCTTTATACCTGAAAGCTGTGATCTAATTTCTGTATGTGTTTTGAATTTTCCAGCTTTTATAATATCTTTGAAATAAATAATGCCTCACTGATACCATTCATCATTGTCATGGCTCACAGAAGTTACGAAATAATTGTCCGTTTTATTTCGTTCACACTGACATCATATCAAGAAAGGGGAAAACGATGATCGCAATTATTATAAAATGGTACATCAAATCGAATCTTCAAAACACTTATCACAACCGATTAGTCTTCACTCCAGGTCTATGACATATCTCCCCCCCAAGAGAAAGTTTTGCCAATCAACGATTGTCAAAACTTTAACAAAACATCCTAGAAATAAATCGTTGTTCAATTGTTCTTCAAAAGTAATACAACACTAACTTATATAAAATGTCAACTGACACAAGAACTGTGCATAAAAACAAGGCTGCAAAATGACATGTGCTGAAATATATAGTAATTTCAATAAAAGCTAATCATAACTCGATTGACCGTAACATTATACCAAGAGATATAATCGACACTGCATCGATTACACTAGACTACGAACGACTGGACGCTGTTGGACCATATAAGGAAAACATGACTATTCATAAGTGCAGCGATATAACGACACATGCGCAATGTGCACGATGGCACGCTTATGCAAAATTACACACTGAATATGTATAGCACGAACAAAGATAATATCATGCAGCGCACGCGAACAGCCGCGTTGCTATGAAACGACCTCATTATCTATGTCGGATGTAACAGAATATAGGGTTACAAATATATGTTGTGTATGTACCAAAACAAGAATTTACCTGTGGTTTTGAAGAGTTTCAAACATGAAAACAAGTGGAAGGTGTCTCTGTTCCTTCTCTGATACATGAAATATAGATAGCCTTTCAAAATGTGAAATTTACAGAGCATTTTGAGTTGTAAAACGGTGTCAATATACCTTACACATATAACAATGGACAAAAATAAAGAAAGATGCATGTATTGGCATTGCATCAAATATAGGTAACAAGATAATTACACAATGTGTATAATGCTTGAGGAATACACATAGAAACCGAAATATGTACATTTATATCATGTAGAAACAATGTAAAACATATGAAGTTTTGCACAGGTACTTACATGTAAACATTTCTTGGCACATAATAATAGTGAATATCACATAAGTCAGTCTTTCTCATGCAATCAACTTTTAATTAGCACAGTGAACTTTGTAGCAAAGTTAACAAATACAGCACATGCAACTTGTAATCATTTTCTATCCTATGTGAAAATTTCATGTAGGTTGTAACCACATAGTATGTGGTTACAACCTACATGAAATTTTAATGAATATTTTGTATCAGCATTTTACCTAACAACAATCTTCTAGCATTTTCAGGTTATAATAATTCTGACATAATTTCTTTTGACTTTTATAAACATAATACACTCTTACATTTACACACCATACATATTGTATGCTTTCGTAACCATCAACAAATTATCAGGAATGCCAACCTTATAAAAACAACTGCAGTAACTTGAGTGATGAAAAAGATATTTTCTGTTAGACATTATGGGTAGTACCAGTTAAGTCAGTTTTGCGAAAAACCATTATTTTCATAAAACCTGCAATATTTCTGTATTAAAACAGGTGGCATCTCTGAATTACACTTGACTTCATGCATAGCCTTACAAGTCATTATCACATAAATATGAAAACAATTTTAAAAAATCACAATAGTGAAAGATAGTTTAGACATACAATATGCGCGCGTCATGCAATGTCGGTTAAATACCGAAATAGTCAGTTTAACGAAATGTCCCTTTCACTATTTCTACCGGTATGTGTCCATGTAGTTCACTCTTTTAACTCAATATATGAAATCCGAGTGTCTTTTTATCAAATCCGGGGAAACACATCATGAAGCAAATGTTTAGTCCATCCTTCATGCAAGTATTGTAATTCTCACATTAAGCAGTCACATAAGTCTGTCACAATAAAGTTCATCACATTTCACTTTTCCCAGCTTCAATCATATTTCTATGCTCTGGAAAGTGTATCAGCGATTATATTGTCCTTTCCTTTGATGTGTGTCACTTTCAGTCCATACGGTTGCAGAATCAAACTCCATCGAAAAAGTCTTTGGTTCTTGGTCCGAAAGCGCTCAAGGAAATAAGTCAATGGATTGTGGTCAGTATATACACTCACTTCAGACGAATTGCTCAGATACACCTCAAAGTGTTGCACTGCTAACACCAGACCTAAGCACTCCTTCTCTATGGTAGAATATCGTCTCTGATGAATGTTCAGTTTCTTTGAGAAGTAGCTGACAGGTTTCAAGAATCCAGCTTTGTCCTGTTGTAGGAGTACAGCTCCAACTCCTTTATCACTAGCGTCCACGGCGAGGTGAAAAGGTTTCTCAGTTTGTGGCCTCCAGCACAGGATCCGACATCAGCACAGCCTTCAATTTCTGGAAACACATGGCACTTGCCACATGCTTGGCACATAATAATAGTGAATATCACATAAGTCAGTCTTTCTCATGCAATCAACTTTTAATTAGCACAGTGAACTTTGTAGCAAAGTTAACAAATACAGTACATGCAACTTGTAAGCATTTTCTATCCTATGTGAAAATTTCATGTAGGTTGTAACCACATAGTATGTGGTTACAACCTACATGAAATTTTAATGAATATTTTGTATCAGCATTTTACCTAACAACAATCTTCTAGCATTTTCAGGTTATAATAATTCTGACATAATTTCTTTTGACTTTTATAAACATAATACACTCTTACATTTACACACCATACATATTGTATGCTTTCGTAACCATCAACAAATTATCAGGAATGCCAACCTTATAAAAACAACTGCAGTAACTTGAGTGATGAAAAAGATATTTTCTGTTAGACATTATGGGTAGTACCAGTTAAGTCAGTTTTGCGAAAACCATTATTTTCAAAAAACTTGCAGTATTTCTGTATTAAAACAGGTGGCATCTCTGAATTACACTTGACTTCATGCATAGCCTTACAAGTCATTATCACATAAATATGAAAAGCAATTTTAAAAAATCACAATAGTGAAAGATAGTTTAGACATACAATATATGTGCGCGTCATGCAATGTCGGTTAAATACCGAAATAGTCAGTTTAACGAAATGTCCCTTTCACTATTTCTACCGGTATGTGTCCATGTAGTTCACTCTTTTAACTCAATATATGAAATCCGAGTGTCTTTTTATCAAATCCGGGGAAACACATCATGAAGCAAATGTTTAGTCCATCCTTCATGCAAGTATTGTAATTCTCACATTAAGCAGTCACATAAGTCTGTCACAATAAAGTTCATCACATTTCACTTTTCCCAGCTTCAATCATATTTCTATGCTCTGGAAAGTGTATCAGCGATTATATTGTCCTTTCCTTTGATGTGTGTCACTTTCAGTCCATACGGTTGCAGAATCAAACTCCATCGAAAAAGTCTTTGGTTCTTGGTCCGAAAGCGCTCAAGGAAATAAGTCAATGGATTGTGGTCAGTATATACACTCACTTCAGACGAATTGCTCAGATACACCTCAAAGTGTTGCACTGCTAACACCAGACCTAAGCACTCCTTCTCTATGGTAGAATATCGTCTCTGATGAATGTTCAGTTTCTTTGAGAAGTAGCTGACAGGTTTCAAGAATCCAGCTTTGTCCTGTTGTAGGAGTACAGCTCCAACTCCTTTATCACTAGCGTCCACGGTTTGTGGCCTCCAGCACAGGATCCGACATCAGCACAGCCTTCAATTTCTGGAAACACATGGCACTTGGCACATGCTTGGCACATAATAATAGTGAATATCACATAAGTTTCAAGAATCCAGCTTTGTCCTGTTGTAGGAGTACAGCTCCAACTCCTTTATCACTATAGCGTCCACGGCGAGGTGAAAAGGTTTCTCAGTTTGTGGCCTCCAGCACAGGATCCGACATCAGCACAGCCTTCAATTTCTGGAAAGCTGTTTCACAAGCTCCTGACCAGTTAAATTTGACCCCCTTCTTCAGCAGGTCTGTCAGCGGGGCAACCACTTCACCAAAGTTAGGGACAAACTTACGGTAGAAACCGCACATTCCAAGAAATCGGAGGAGTTCTTTCTTGGAGGAGGGGGAGGGAAAATCCACGATTGCCTGGACTTTGGCGCGTCGTGGAGCAACACGTCTTTGGCCTATTTCATGACCTAGATAGGTAACAGATGCTTTGACAAATTCACATTTTGCCAAGTTCACAACTAGTCCTGCCTTGGAAAGCCTTCCAAACAAATCTCGGAGATGAGCCAAATGCTCCTTCCAGCTATGGCTATATACTAAGACATCATCAAGATACACTACACAATTTCCATGCCCTGAAATCACTCTATTCATCATTCTTTGAAACGTTGCAGGGGCATTCTTCATGCCGAACGGCATGACTCGACATTGGAAAAGGCCTTGTGGCGTCACAAATGCCGAGATTTCCTTTGCTTCCTTTGATAATGGCACCTGCCAATAACCCTTCATGAGGTCAAACTTACTCACATAGGCAGCATTTCCAACCTGGTCTAAACAATCATCTATAAGTGGAAGAGGGAAAGAGTCTGTCTTTGTAACAGCATTGACTCTACGGAAATCGATACAGAACCCCTGGGAACCATCTGGCTTCGGAACCAGTACTATTGGTGAACTCCAACTACTATTGCTTTGCTCTATGATACCATGTTCGAGCATGTATTCTACCTCTTTATTCACAATATTTTTTTTTTGTCAGGATGAAGTCTGTATGGGTGTTGTTTTATGGTTCACTTTCACCTATATCAACCTTGTGTACAGTGTCTGTTGCACATCCTAATTTATCACAACACACCTCAGGAAATTCATGAAAGATTTTTACAACATCCTCTCTCTCTGACTCGGGCAAATGACTAAGCAATAACTCTGGATAAGACATCACTTTCTCTCTTATGCTCAATCGAATTTTATGAAATATATTATGGAATTTACTTTAAACATAACAGATTAAAAGCACGGGCCGAACGGACGCAGTGCACAACCCTCTGTGGGTTGTTTTTGCAGCAAATATTTCTTTTGCAACAAGTTAAATTTACCACAAAGCATAAAATGAGCACTAACTAGCTCATATAACCTCAGCAAACTGTCTTCACATCATGTACAAAATCCAAATGTCAACCTCTAAAGAGCACAAACTGATCACATGATCACACAAAACAAATGCCTGAATAGACACAATTCGATCAGCACAAATGCTGAATCAAACAAAATGAGATCAAATCAACACAGAAACTAACTCACAATATGTAAAGTTAGTTCAAAACTAGATTCTAGTTCAAGTCGATTCAAGTCTGCACGCCATGAAAGAACGATGCAGGAAGCTTGTAAATACAAGTCAATGGAACAAAGTGTTCCCAAAACTTGCGTACAACTCCAGGCAAATACCCTAGAGAGGAAGCGACATAGTCGACTCCCAACATTGTCACACAAGCTCAACAAAAAGGAACCAATACTACACAGGAAGTGTCTAGTAACTATGCACGTGATTCACTCAAAAACGGAGGACGGAACTCCAACGGACGAAAGTCCAACGAGTGTCGTTACATAGCCAAATCCTTCAAATTAGCCTTGACCAGGCTTTTCAATCTGCCGATTGACAAATCCTCCTTGAGGAACACCTCAACATTAAATTCAGCCATGATTTACTGTGCAACTCAAAATGAAGTCAACGAAACCGTTTACAATGCACATACATGCACAAATTGACAAAGTCAATATAAATAATCTGAACTGATCATCCGGTGAGGTCCAACTCGAGAATAAAAACCGAGCAGAATATCTACAGATCAAGTTTATCTGCACAAACTGCAGCCAACACATGCAATCAAACTCTAAGACCTAGTCCAACTAGCCTAGAAACAGAGGCAACAATCGCCTCACCAATTGCCATGCAAAAACTTGAAAGTACCTACCAAACTGCGGCAGTGTCTCGGGGAGACATACCACCAAAGCGAGTATATGGGACTGTAGTGTAATCAAAATCCCCTCGTGCCCATCGCATCGTCGTCATCAGCATAATAATAATGGCTTGGTTTCTGTCCTTTCCGGACAAGCCCCCAATTGTTATGGCTCACAGAAGTTACGAAATAATTGTCCTTTTTATTTCGTTCACACTGACATCATATCAAGAAAGGAGAAAACGATGATCGCAATTATTATAAAATGGTACATCAAATCGAATCTTCAAAACACTTATCACAACCGATTAGCCTTCACTCCAGGTCTATGACATCATAATAAAAATATTCATTATTGGCCGTATTATATTGATTGTACCAAAAAATCTGTTGGGATATTCATTTTCCTTCAGAATCATTTTCTCTGAAAATGAAAGATCTTAGTGAATTTCATGCCACCAAGATTTCTTGATAAAACTTTGGTATTTGTTTACTATCCATTAGTTTAGTATGTTTTCATTGTAATTACAATTTAATAACAAACTGATACCACCTAACTTATCAAACCAATAATGACTCATATTTTCCACATTCTTGTATTTTGGTTTAAGAGATTACTTAACCATTTCAACCTGAAGCTAAATAACTGTTTCTGTATGTCAACCATTTTTATTCCTCCATTGCAATAATCTTCTACTATCTTAACGAGAACCTTTTTACTCGTTCAACCTTTGAGTTCCAAATAAACTGATACATTATTTGGTTTAATCTCTTTAAGAAAATGTAAGGAATAGAATCAATCATAATTAGATGTACAATCTCACTTAAAGGTAAAGACTTTAGTATGACCACTTTTCCAAAAAGCGTTAGATATCTTTTCTTCCAGCAATTTAAAATATTTTCCAGTTTCATCAGTTTGTTTGTCCATTCACTATTCATTGCTAATTTATTGTCTATACTAATAAGGTGTCCTAAATATCTAACTGGTTTTTCAGTCCAGGTAAGTTATGTTCTGATATGTCCCAACGTTTACTTGGTTCCCCGGCCCATATCATAACGGTCTTATTTGTGTTGAGTTTTGGACCGGCGACTTTTCCAAATAATTCTAACTCACACAATATTTCTTTGAAAGATTGTTGATTTTTAACAAAAAACAAAGTGTCATCAGCATGGGGGAGATGGGTTGAAATTGACCCGACTTTGGGGGCTCTGGGTGCTAAACCCGACAGCTACAGTCAGACTGACAACCTTTTTGTCAATGACTGCGATGGTCTAAGCAACTTTAAGGGGTCAAATCTTATGGGTAAAATGGGGTGATATTTCTGGACAGGCTCGTGACCTAATCAAATCGTGAATGTTTATTCATTCAAGGATTTTCCCCCCATCACATCGCTAAATAGCATATCACTCGTCTTGGATGTGCTGGCTGTAACCATGAAGTAGCTGGAGTACTTGAGGGGGACAACATCCCGTGCTCCACCCTTTGAAACCTAAGTCGCATACCTTCATTATGAATCCCCCAAAATGTGCCCCTTTCAAAATTTTATTTTGAAATGTTCTTTTCCAGAATTAATTGTGATAATTTTTTATGCGGAATGGTACCCCTTTTACAAAATCCTGGGTCCACCGTTGCATGAAGCTACCACTATCAATTATTTTTAGTAGATAGTTCCATTATAACATAGTTGTAGCTCTGAAGGGTCTCGGACGGAGAATAGTTGTACAGCCAATGAAATCATTCGGTTAAATGTGTTTGGCTGAAAACTCAATAAGTCATATGAAATATAGTTGAATTAACTTGCACAGATGTGATGTTAAAAGAAATAAAGAAATAACAACCTTTAACACTCATTTTGATAGATAATATGGGTGGTTTTAATCCGCAATCAAGATCGATACGATCTTAATACCATTTATCGTTAAATGATTTATGAAATTAAGTGGTTTTCTTAGTTATTGATGAACAGCTTCTTGGGTCGTAAAAATCGTTAATTTGTATAAATGCAAAAAAATCTCTTTCCATATTTGTCTTTTATATCATTTAAAAAAAAACAGTAGGCCTACATATCAAAATTTAAGAGCAAGAACATGAAAATCATATACATAGACATAGATATAACATATCATAGTTCAATAAACTTGGGTACGATTTATATGGATAAAGCGATTGGTATGATCCAAACATTATATAGGAAACATGAGTGGAGGAGTCTATTAAGGAAGCATGGCTTGTATTTCATAAACCCCTGTTTGGAAAATAAAAATGGTTACGGTCTCTGCCTATTTCATCATCTAAAATTATGTTGCTTATATGTCAAAGTAATGCCTACAATAACCTTGCGGAAAGCAGTTTACTAAATTTATAATATTATTAAACTGGAGACATCTTCAGCATAGGCATAATTTTTCAAAACTACAGGGAACGATTAAACAGATTTGAATGATATATCATTTCGTATACTAAATCTACATTTCATTCTCTTGCTAATTGTTAGAACATGCATAATGTCTCTATATCTATTTGTCAATTGATATGATAATACATACTATTATACAATATATTTGGGCTGTAGGCACGACAGGCACGAGGGTATCTGTGGTAGGCCTATCCTTAAATCTGTTTTATGTATCTCTTCTATATATAGAACCCCCAACTGATATCACTACAGTTGCTAAGATGGAACCATTCTTCATTCCGTCGACTCTTAACAGCACCTTTGTTACTGAGTTACGGTGAGTTTGATTGATTTATGTATTTGTTTAGTTAACACAGACGAAAACAATTATGCACTTATTAATTTATTTATTACATTTCCAGGAATGAATCAGAAATACAGACATAATAAAGGTATGACAGAACAGAACCATCGGATTATATTACGGACAAAAAACCCCGGAAAAGGACATAATGTATCTGGAAATGCATGTGGATAACCTAAAGAATTGAAAATTCTACAAATGAACTTAATTTGAAATTGACCAAATTGTTCACATATAAATAAAACAAGTGAATATTTACAGTACATCAATATAGCCTAATTTACTTTTTCAAAAAAGACAATTTAAAAAAGTACTCAAATACTTCATTAACCTCTTTGGTAATGCTACATTGGTAAATTCATAAATAATGATAGCTCTCCTCAGCTGTGCCATTTAAGATTAAAGCGCATCTGTTTTACCGAGAGTCCAACTGAGTTACAAATTTAGCTACATCTAGCTTGGATTGTTTTATACACACATTCAGAGGAAGACATTGACAAATCTGAATGTTACTTGTATTTTCCGGTTAATACTGTAACATCTCCAACGAACGGTACACTCAAGCGTATTTGTCTCTAACATTGGCGATGGTTTTCATTTGCATTGTTATCAGGGTGTATTAATATTGCTCCTACATCATTTCTTTACTTCATGTTTTAACTTCATATTACTGTTTGTTACCATTTTATTTTACTTTACCCGAAGCCTCGTCTACAGCCTATTAATTTTTGATGGGATAATAAAAAGATCCAAACTAAAAGATCACAGATGAGGCCCTCTCTGCTAACTCTTTCTGACTCGAAATTGAATGCAAAGCCCGACGTTATCATTAATAAAGTAATTAATTAGTTTAAATACTCATCGTAGTAATAAACACACCATGGGCTCTTGCAGCGCAATACATTATATATCCATATTTCCTGCGCTTTAAATATTATTATTATTATTATTATTATTTAAAAAATTATTAAAATGTCACATAAAACATCTGGGGAGGATAAAATATTAATTTGCCTGCAATCTTCACATAATTTTGACGTTGCAAAAGTAGGAATGCAGATTTACACATGAATCGAAGGAATTTTTTTTTCTAAATCATTGGAAAAGGAATATCAGACCCTCATAAAAAAAAATTTGTTGATCATACACTGTATATATAATGTATACTGACAGAGTGCGATTTCTTAAATCTCTCAATCGACTTGCAGGAAAAAGGTGGAGAAGAAATTGCAGCCGTGGCAAGTGATTCAAATTTTTCGAGCAAACGTCGATCCAAAACACATGGCTTATAGAAGAAAGTACAAAGACATCAACAAAACGGAGGCATTGAGAATTACTGATGAATTTCATCAACGGATGAACTCCTGCGCTCTTGTGGGTAATTCAGGCATACTTCTGAATAGCAGTTGCGGCGCTGTTATAGATGAAGCAAACATTGTCATCAGGATGAATCTAGCCAGTTTTGCTTACGAGTATTCATCAGACGTTGGTTCCAGAGTATCGTTCATGACCATCAACGGGGAACAAGTTAGACTATTAGTATCCTGTTTCATGAAGAGTGTGAAAAATAAAAGAACTGGAAAGACAACCCATGAAATAAAATCCGAATCGTTGGAAAATCTTACAGCTGATTGTGGTAATTTAATCACAAGGTTGAGGTTGCTGAAGAATGATAGTGTACTTTGGCCATCTAGGGGTCATCTCTCCAAGCTAGTTCGTCTTCTTCCTGTTCTGAGAGAACGGTTTAATCTCAACTTCAGAATTGGCTACTCCCCTGGGATGCTCATAGGGGCTGCTATTCGGTGAATATAATATTTTGCCAGGGTATCGGGGGGGGGGGGGGTGTTAGAAGCCCTGTCACAAAAACTCACCGTACGCATTCTTGTACATGCGCGTGTTGGTCAACATAAGTCCTGCCATAGGTCCTGCCATAGGTCCTGCGGTGCCTGCTGTTGTTACGTCATGAGGCGTCATTTTGCTGACCTGGGACTGCGTCAGCGACTAGAGCAATCTCTGACGCAGCATAAAAGAGTGGCATCAAAAAGTAAATGTAAAGGCAGTAATTACAACCCGTTGAATCACTGGCGTATGGGTTTATTGCTCTGATACGGCTTGATTAGAGCAGTCAAAATGAAATAAAGTAATCGCCTCGTGTGTAGTGGACTTAACGGGTCTGGCGGGTGTCTTACAATTTCTTTAAAGTAGAACACTCAAGAAAATCACAAATATGGCAATTAATGTATCACTAGAAATTGGGAAGCTTACAGATGGCAATCGTATAAGTTTTATGTCAACTGCGTATATGATGATTATAAAAACAACATAAATAAAAGCTCTTCTCAGCATGTGGAATATCCGAGGATTCGCCAGAAATATAGCGATGTTTTGATGTCGTCATACGAGGGATCGATCCTGCTTAAGCAGACGACGTCCTATAATGAATGAACGTAATTGCAATGCAATTATTTATCAAATTATAAAGAGTTTGGTACATTTAAACATGACCTTATTTCACACCATTCTAAAAGGGAAAGTGAACTGATTCTGATAACTAAAACCGTTTGATTGTAAATACACAGGAGAAGGGTCAATGATCAATGAAATAAACCCCATTTTCAAATTGAAAAGCCCTGCGAATAATTGCTGGATGGTATTCGTTCCCTCTTGAAACGCCGAACATGCCGCGGTGCAAGCAGCTGAAAATACAATGGCGTCTTATTTTGTTTACAAGTGACTGATTCCTTTATTTTTTTAACGCTGCATTTTTCATCAAAATAATACCATACACGAAGTTAAGAGTGAGGCAACAGACTAACATTAAGACTGACGCTAGTCAAGTAAGAGAAATAAGTGAAGAGGAGATGACAAAACAGGCACTGAAAAATGTGTATAATGTTATGGGACATCGTCTGCTTAGACAGGACTCGCCCCTCTTGTGTCGTCACACATCTCAGCAGCGTTCAAGGAGCTTTTCAGCTGCTATATCGGGGGCTGTATTTTACCGTTTTATAATTGATAATAATCATTAATTCAAATGTTTCCAAGCTTTAAATTTGGATAACCTTGTTTAATTTATGCCATCTATGCAATAATAAGTATTAAGGCAATATTTTAAATCATCAGTGTTCTACTTTAATGCTCCTCACGAATATTGCCTGCAAGAACTTAAGAGGGGGACTTAAAGTGCAAGGTGCCGGGCAACTGTGGTGGCATGGTACAGCTCTGTACGGCTGTTTAAAACGTGGCCAACAGCAGAGACTATAATATATTGGACCTGTCCATCTATAGTCTGCAGGCACAGACCCTAATATGACAATTATTAGAAAATCAATGTGTAAGTTGAGAGAGGCCTATCCCAGGTTTCTATTGGTCGTGTCAGGAGCACATATGCTTACCGAGGGGGGGGGGGGGGTTGTTTTGGGTGTTCAATATAATCATTAAAAATGCAACCCCCTTTTTTTGTGGGGGGGTGGCTTGTCAGAAAATATTCAGAATATTAGGCCCCCTCCCTCACAAAATCCTGGATCCGCCGCTGATTAAATGATTAAGTTAAAATGAAGAATAATCTTAAATACCCCCTTTAAAAAATCCTTGGTACGCCTATGCAGGAGCAGCTATAGTACAGGGCTTATCATGGTCTTACAGTACAGTATAGTTACGAATGGCCAGGGTTTGTGTCTGCAAACTAATATTCAACAGCAGCCTCGTGCAGCCGCTTGCGTGGTCTGTACGTGCCCGGAAAAACACCCCGTGCAGACCGTGCAGATTGCTAAAAATTCACTGTTGACCATCCGCAGAGAGGTGCAATGCATGCAGTTGCAAACTGGGCTTGGCACAAAAGTTTATCGGGATGTGAAATGAAAAAAATCAGTAAACTTTTAAACATCCTCCTAACGTTGACTGTTGCTCAGTAAATTGCCATTTGATGCAATGCCTCTTATATAGTCCATACGGTCTAACTTCAGTTCGTCCATCTTCATTTTCGTCCAATCGTCATTTTATCTTATTGCTATTACGTCCAGTGACCAAAGAAGGTTATAACCATTTTGTCCAACAACCAATAAGTAACATTTTACCATTTGGTGTACTCACCAAGCTATTGGCCTGCTTACCCATTTTGTCCAAATACCACTTTGTCCAATATTCAGTTTGTCCTAAAACCATTTTGTCTAGGCTAATAGCCGTTTTGGATAAACCCAGGTTATTTATTTGTCTACATGGTCTTTTTGTCGCTATATACAAAATGTTTATTGGCCCTACTGGTTATCAGACTGAAATAATTGGGCAAACTGTGAACTGGACCTCATGTATGGTGAAAAAGCCGGGAGCAGAATATTATGGCGTTAGACGAGCTGGGTAATAACATTGGACGAAATGGCAATAACCATTCGCTCGATGATATGGGCGATCGTTTGTCTTGTGACTAATAATTATGGGATGACAGTCATCGGACGAAACGTGTTTGTAGAATAAACCCAAGTATAGAGCTCTATACCACATCATGCTTTCATTCCAGACAGGGGTGTCGATCCGAGAGGGGGGAAGGGTGGTTGCACCCTCCCCCGATTATTTAGGAATTAAGTGACTGTGCGTCCCCTATAATGTAATTCCCTCCCTCTCTTTAGGATTAATAATAATGAAGTGAATGTTTTTTTTTTAATATGAAGGTAAATATGGATCGAAAGGGACTCGGGGTAGCTATTCCCCATACTGAAGAAGTTTTTTTGTACTGAGTATGCATTTATTTACTTATTATTCATTGCGCAACAAACATCTTGATAAAAACTCCTTTTTTTATTTCTCTTTGTTGATGATCAGGTTGTGGAATTTCCGCAAACCATCTTCAGGCCTAACTTTAATTGCGGCCACTATTCAACTCTGCGAGGAGATATCATTATTCGGATTCTATCCATTCTACGCGGACCAATATAACCGGACCATACCTCACCACTACTACGAACCGGAAATTAAAATGAACTACACAACAAATGCTCACACCATCCCCGAGGAATACAAGTTTTTGCTTCACTTAGAAAATAAAGGTGCAATCCGGATGATCAATAATTGCAGAGTTAAATTTAACAACCGAACATGACTGACCCTTCATCAGCAGTTTGTAATGGTAGACAATTCTTGTGCATGAAAAGTCCTGATCAGTACTTTAGGAATGTGTTATATCTGTGTTTGGATTCTAAAAAATTACAAGCTTTTCACTGAGGGTGTCCCTAAAAAATGGAAACCCAAGTTTGTGGGTAAATTACTCAGCAAATCCAAATCAAATTTCCGTTAATGTAAAGACATCAATAAAAAGTTAATTGCATGGGCCAGGGAGCGGGGTGCTGCAGCACCCCCTGCAAAAACGCTGAGGACCTTTTTTTTTTTTTTTTTTGCTTGTCAGAGATTTTTGGACTTTTAAAGAGACACAGCACCCCCAGTAACAAAATCGTTCCCAGGCCCCTGGTTAATTGTCACCTTTTTCATGATACCAAGAACATGACCAAGAAGTCACGCATGATTTTGTACTCAGTATTCATTTATTTACTCATTATTCATATCGCAATAAACATCTTGATAAAAACCACAAAATAACGAGAGTGATTGGGAATTATTATTTACCTAAAATACACATCATTGAAAAGCTCGCATTCACTGCTTTCATAATTATTATGAGACCATTATTATGATGAAAGTATCATGCAAGGCTGAACAGGCGGCACAGTGTGAAATAGACCGCTTCGGTAATGTATGCAAATTTTATACATACCTTTCAAACAAAGGTTGTTCTTGACAGCCTGAAAGCTTGCCGGAGGCTTGCCGGCCATAGCAACAAATAATGTTGCAAACTGGATTCCAAGCAATGAGGCTCATTTATAAAAAGCATGTTAATGGATAGCTCGTCACTAGGCGCTGAGAGAATATGTGCATAAATCTGTATATATTACAGAAGCGGTATATTGATTAGGCACCTTGACATTTTGTTTGAGGAAATTAATGCATGGGGCGGCTGAGCAAAATGTCAATGTGCCTTGTTCAGAGTATTTGCGATGTCAAGACAACAAAGCAATCATGCACCTGTATAGCCATACAGTCCTCTAGAAATGACGTCTTTGGGTAAAATCGGTATTTTCTAGTGGTGTCATCGACAAGCCTTCTGTCGACAATCCTGTCTACAAAACGACTTTCTGGACAAAGACGACATGTCGACAAAGATTCTTATATTGGCGACATTATTATGTAATGTTCAACTGTGAATTCTACATTAAACATGTTAAATATCCAATGGTATAAAGTCAACATTTGTCCATTTTCTACATTTAATTTTTTTTTTTTTTCGGCGTTATTAGATTATTTTTAGTAACTTACGACTGTGTGAAATCTGATTATAATTCATGCGGCGACCCCAGGGCTCGGTATTATTTCTTGTCTACATTAATGACCTACCAAATTCGAATCAGCAAATTATTTCAATTCTCGCTTATTTGCAGATGATCCCCTAATCTATTTAAGCATGATGAACGTAATATTGATTTATCAGAAGTTAACCGTAATCTGAAAGCTGTTACAGATTGGTGTAACACAAACAAACTTAAAATAAATACGAAAAAAAAACTATTTAAAAATCGACGAAGACTGGTCTCAATTTCATTTGCTCATTAATGAAACCATTTTAGAGTCAGTTGAGTCAACAGCGTTCCTTGGAATTCGTATAGACGAAACTTGGACATGGAAGAAACACATTGTATGTACCTCTAAGCCTCTAAACCTTCATTCTTACTTAAAGTAGATTGGGTAACTTTGTGGAGGATTGATAAAATCTGAGCTGTCTGGCCTTACATGTTATCAGTGTATGTAATATGATGTAAAAATGAAGCCCATCTGGAAAAAAAGCACTTCAAAATCATCATGTGCTTCACAAAAGTAAACATATGCAAGTGACCGGAAAATGCCAGACTCATTTTCCCCATTGACTCAGTGTTAGACTAAAGCGTATGGCCATACGCTTTCGTAAATTGGAGTATTCAGTCGCAGATATCTTAATAATAGCATTATATATTTGAAAACCTTTCTATGCCTGGCTATTTATTTATCATTCTGAACATCATTATACAAGACAGATATCAAAATTCAACAATTTATTAAATCAAGCCTCCACAAAGTTACGCAATGCCTTTAAAACTTTCTTATACTTTTCAGCGCATAGAGACATGCATTTTTGCTATGTGTAATGCGCTATAAAAGAACCAAGTATTATTATTATTATTATTGATAATGTATGCAATTTACTAAGTAAACACGTAGGCCTATGTTCGCTCACCTCCATAATGAGAAATTCACCCTGTTTTCGGCTGTTTTTTTCTGTCAAAATGTACGCATGTTATTAATACATTTTGTAACAAGCGCGTACATGACTTGTATATCCTAGTATTAAGATTAAACTTCAACAAGTTATAGGAGGAAAATAATCCATGTAATAGACTCTATATTATTGATGAAAAATTATTCATATTTTTACAAATACTTCAGATTTTGAAAATCTGGGTAATCTATCGTAATAATGACGTAACATACCTAAAGGAGCAAGATTCATACGTCAACATGCGTCGTAATAATTATATCTCACTATTGAATATGTATCGAATTACAAGACATGCTTTTTGCTCATTATAGAGGAGATTTCGTTATAAGAAAATATTGGTCGTGTAATTAAAAATTCACCCTCCTTTTGATGGCATTTTCTGTCAATGTACGCATGATGTTATTAATCAATTTTGTAACAAGCGCGTAATAATAATTGTATCCTATATCCATATCATACTAAGATTAATCTTCAATAACTTATAGGAGGAAATAACCCATGTAGGCTAATATAGACTCTAGAATTATTGATGAATAAATTATTCAATTTTTTGCTAAACATTCTAAAGTTTGATCTTTTTGATAATTCGTGTAATAATTATGAGATATGACATGGCATGAACGAAGGACTTGATTTAGTCACTATCAAGCATCGTGATTTGTCCAACCGTTTCTAAACGGAACTGAAATTTCAGGAGTTTTTGGACGGGGATTGTTTTTCTTATTACAGAGGATTGCCGTTTAGCTGTTCATGTCAGTGTTGCCGCGACTCGCTGGACCGGTTGATTGACGTCATCAAAAAGAGAGAGGAAAAAATACTTATATCCAGAATTTATTAAGAGCATAAACAACAGGTCCATTAAAATAATAATTTAAAAAAAAAGAAAAAGTGTAATTAATCATAACATCAATGAATTGAACGCAAATGATATTAAACAACAACATTCAAAATAGTTCCAAGCATGAAAATAGAGTCGCGAACGTACATGTAAAAACATTGGAATATTGTATAGATTAAGACACTTCGTGTCAAGAAAAATTATGGTCATGTTATATAATTCTTTTATTTTACCCCATAACGCATGGATTAGAAGTTTGGGGTGCTACATGTAAGACAACTCTGAATCTTCAGAAACGAATGGCGAGAGTAATTGCTTTCAAAGGTTCGACATATCATTCTGCTCCTTTATTTTATGATATTAAGTGCTATAGATATTTTCAAAGAATATCGCTATGTAATTGGTATTTTTATGCGTGATATAATTATAACCGTCTGCCTCATACTTTATCTGATTATTTATCAGTACTAGAACACTCTTATCATACAAGAAACAAAGAGAAATCTAATTTGAATTTTTCAATCAGTAATGCCAATCTGGGGAAACAATCAATTTCATATTCAGGACCTGTTATATGGAATATTTTGCCAGAAGAATTAAGGAATATGACCAGTCGCAGAAATTTTGGGCGGGCATTAGGCCTACAGCCATACTTAATTGGAGAATACCAACGAAGGTCATTATTATTCATATTATTTATTTTGAGCTCACTTGATATTCGTTATTATTGTTGTTCTTATTGTTGTTGTTGTACTGTTATTACTATTCTTATTGTTTGTAAATAATGTATAGGCCTATTTAAATATGAGATGTAGACTCTACATTTCAATTAATTTGCTGACTATTGATTTATGTAATCAGGTTTACGGGGCTAACCTCGATTAGTATATGCTATTTGTTAGCTCCCTTTACCAAGATGTTATTGTGATTTTTACCAAGCCATGTATCATTGTGATATTGGTAATAATTCATTCATTCATTCACAGTTCAGTGGGAGGCACCGAAGCGTGACGAGGCCACTTCTTCTTCTTCTTTCGTTAATGTTAATTGGCAATCAGTCATATTTGACTATTGTCGCCAATAACTTTTTTTTTTTCCCTTCTCTCTATTATAAGGATATTATTTACATATACTTTCTAAAATTTTATCTTTAGGCCTATTTGTTTTGGGGTTTTTTTTTTTCCTGCTAAATTTTTTTTTTTTTTCTCGCTAGATTTACATTGAAAACCCCGAAAAAACAACCGCTATCTTCAGCACAGTTCCAACGGCACTTGCCCTGCCCTTTCCAAGATGCAATCTTACCGGGTCGGCGCAGTACGTTGCGCCAATTTTTCGGTCGAGCCTAGGTAACTCAAGCATGGGCGAGGGGGCGCTCGTGTACCTGTGCGTATAGATGGGTTTGTACATATTTAAATGTATTTTACAAGTTTTACAATATTTTATCAACAAGGCGAAAACACTTGTGGGCTTGGTTAGTAAACAACATGTGCATCTTATAGCTATAAATAAATCTTTCTCTAATATTCTTCTATAAGATAAACCTATATACTTACATACGTATTCATACATAGGAATATAGAAATTTAATCAATTATTTTTTATTTTTTTTTTTTAATTCACACAAAATATTTTTAAACATACCTACTGCACATACCTACACACATACACATACAATAATGGTAGATTACCTATTCTTTACTGAAACGTTTCGTTCTGGAAACGAAACGTAGTATAGCTTTTTGTATTCCTGGGTCTCTTTTTTTTAAATACTCCATAATTTGCCCTGATTGAGATTCATTTAATTCTGATAGAAGCATTGCTCTCTCTATAATATATTTCGGACATACTATAAGGAAAGGAAAAAACCTGTTGGATGAATACCCAATCTTAAAAGATCTTGATTAAGACCGATAACTCCTACGCGGAGACGATGGAGTGTACTAGTTTCTTGTCTTCCCAGATTACATATATATGGGGATGTCACCGATGGCTGTAATTCTTTCAAGGCTGAGTTTGTTTTATTCCATCTTTCTTGCCAAAGTATCTTGGAACTTTGTAATATTAGTTGCTTAATTTCTGATAATGTTAATTTATTATGTATTTCTATTCTATTTGATAAAGCTGCTTTTGCACAGGAGTCTGCTATTTCATTTCCTAATATTCCACAGTGTCCTGGGATCCATTCAAAATATATGTCAATTCCTTTATATTTAAGCCTAGTAATAATAGTTAGAATTTCTGTAATAATGGGTTCGTCATTTTGTCGATGTAAGGATAAAAGTGCACTTAGTGAGTCACTGAATATGACAACTCCTGTGTATATGTTTATATCTTCTACCCATTCCAGTGCAAGAACAATCGCTGCCAATTCTGCCCTATAAGAAGAGGTAAAGTTAGATAATCTTTTTCCTTGGTATATCGAGAAATACGGTACATAAAAAGCAGCTGAACTGATCCCCTTTTCGGGTACTTTGGATCCATCAGTGTATATGTGAAGTTGGTTTGACCACTTTGTGTGTATCAATTCTAAACTATATTGTTGTAATTGAATTGGGTGATCTGATTTCTTTATTTGTGAGCTTAATTCGGTAGATATTATTGGTGGGCAGAATAACCATGGGGGAAAAGCTGGAGGACTTATCTTTTCCATACTTTCTTTCCCTATCTTGCACTGGAGCCTATATCCGAAAGGTTTACTTACATTCTTACCTTTAAGATATTCAAATTGCCAGCATGGTTCAATATGTTTTATCAATGGATGATTGGTGTGTCTTTCAATGTTTTGTCTATACTTGCTTGATAATATCTGTCTTCTTAAATCTAGTGGGAGTTCTCCCATTTCCACCTGCAGTGAAGCTAGTGATGTTAAAGGCAAACAACCAGCGCATATCCTAAGTGCCTGATATTGCACTGAGTCTAGCATCTTCTTTGTAGTTTCAGCTGCACTATCATAATTATGCTTGACATCCATAATCAAGGAGGGATCTTATGATTGCCCTGTATACAATTAATAAGGATTTTGACGAACTTCCCCATTTTGTTCCTGTCAAACTTCGTAGTATATTTAATTTTCGTTTACTTCTTGTAACTACATTTTCTATATGGGGATGCCAGGTCAGTTTCCTATCCAATATCATTCCTAAGAAACGGTGGGTGTTTTTATATGTCAATATACTTCCTTCCAACTTTATTACAGGTGGGGAGACATTTGTACTTTTAGTAAATAATATTGGTGCGGTTTTCTCGATGGAAAGCTTAAAACCCCACTCTTTAAACCAGGAAGATAATATGTCTAAGTATGTTTGTATTTTCATCCCAATATTGTCAACATTTTTACCTGATGTCCATATTGCACAGTCATCGGCATACATAGATATTACTACTTCTGGGTCCGTTGGGGTATCTCTCATCATTATATTATATAAGAGGGGGCTCAGAACACTCCCTTGTGGGAGTCCGTTGTGCATTTTGTATGTTTCGGATTCTATGTTTGCAATTCTAACCTGGAAAGTACGTTCCGTTAAAAAAATTTCTAAATAATTTAACATATTCCCTTGTATACCACGAACAATAATAAATCGTACTATGGTGTCCTCAAACAGGGACAGAAGAAAAGGAAAAAATAATTCTACGTAAATAACGGTTCCTTCGTCCCAGTCGGTATTAATAGTGTATTTAGGTGCAATGTAGAAATATGAAATAAGAAGTCTCTCAAATGCTCATGAACATTAATCAGTGGCGGATCCAGGCAGGGACGTCAAGGACGCGTGCCCCCATTTAAATTTTCTGTTTTGTGATTTTTACCGCACACCCTCCACTCCCCAGCGCCACTGGCGCCCGGCCCCCATTTCAAATTCCTGGATCCGCCACTGTTAACCCGGTTAAGCTAATTACATGTATATCATATAAGAAAGCTCTGCTGGATCCGTCTCTGGCATAAATCTAAGAAACTTTTATATGGCATAATAAATAATGGCAGAATGCTATTCTTATAAACAATGATAGGCTATCTGAAAATTTAGTTGCATCTTTTGGTGATTTTCTTATTTTATTTCAGCCTTGATACGCAACTTTTGTGGTATACCGTACGATCGATATGCCTTGCCAGGCTGTATATTCTGTGTTGGGTTGTTGTTGTGGTGGTTTTTTGTTGTTGTTGTGGTTGTGGTTGTGCACTCTGGTCAATAAATGTGCTAATGGAAGAAAATCCTTCACAAGTTATTCTTGAATGTTGTAAACTGAGCTATTTTTGACGTCGCCAGAGGTCTCTTCGGTCATACGTACATCGGGTTTCATTGTCGAGCGAACTGTTATTAAAGGGGAATTAACCTCAAAATATAAATGTGCTCATATTCAAAGATGTAGTCTATTCCTTCTTGTTGCCCTACGTAGTTTTGCATTAAACGAGATCGGTATAAATCAGGATTTTCTCAGCAAGATTTATCGTCTGCTAGCGATACCAGGAGGCTGCCATTTTCTTAATGTGTACATAAAGATATTTTTAATCCAAATGCAAAATTGTCTTTCTTCCTGATACAAAATTCCATCTGAGATTTAAAATATTTAACAGATTCTAAAAACGAAAATGTGTTTTATATTTCTTTAAATTACGATTTTACTAAGTATCAATCTATTTCCTTGATACTATGACGTACGTGACGGAGCGAATTAATTCAAATTTATGGATGATGACTTTCCCGAGCGTCAAGAGTGACAAACTATATGCATTCACCTGCTTTGAGATAATGGACTTCAAAAGTCAGAATGCGCGTTGTATAAATTATGTTCTGCTCTGCCAGGCAAGACCAAGAAATCGATTTCTAGTTAGCAAAACCGGAGAATTTAAAAAGAAATCTATAAATTTCAAATTTTAAAATAAATGTATACACCTGTTATGTATTTTCCATCATTTTTTTTTTATATGGGGCTTTTTTATAATGAATAGAAGCAATTTAGCTCGTGGATTAAAAATATCTTCCTGACCGGAACGGTCTCCAATGGTTCATGTACAACTCCATGTCATCAAGAAAATGGCAGCCCCCATGAAGTGTTAGCAGATGATACCGTGTGCTAGAATGTCTTGATTTAAACCCTGTTCTGATATTTTATTTCTAAAGTGATATAGGTCAATGATTAAGAATATATTACACCTTTGAACATACGTACATTTATATTCTAGTGTTAATTCTCCTTTAAGTTGATATGTTTATAAATTATGTTTACTTTGTTAAGCACATAGAGACAATTTTGTATTTTGCGCTACATGTATATAAGCATGTTATTATTATTATTTCAAAAAACGTTTCTGCCTTTCGCTCTTACCCATCTATCTCCCTATCTCTCTACTTATCTCTAATATCTATCTCAATCACTCTCTTTTCTTGTATCCCTCTCCTTCTTTCTCTCTACTACTCTCTGTGATCTACTACTACTCTCTTTAGCTCTCACACACAGGTTCTCATAGATGTATACTATCTCCCTTCTCTCTTCCCCTCTGTCTCTACTATTCTCAAAGATCTACATGTATCTCATTCTCTAGCTCTATCTCTCCATCTTTTCTTATATCCCTCCCCTTTGAACATAAGTACATTTATATTCTAGTGTTAATTCTCCTTTAAACTTGTCATTGAAGACTTCAGTTTGAGTTGTGCGAAGCTGGCAATAGGCGCGCTATTGTTGATGCGGAGCGTATATTATTGGGGGCAGGTCGCGATCTAGACCAGTGGCGGAACCAGAGGGGGGGGGGGACACTTCCTGCCCGTGCCCCCCCCCCCCCCTTGGAAGAAAAGTATGCATTTTGACCATAAAGGATCCGCCATTTTGTCGATCCAAGGCAAATGCGATGCATTTCGAGGGCGTCTTAGGAATACAAGTATTCCCTATGTCTCTCAAACGTGAGCAGGGGGCGCTCTTTCTGATTCCTCATAGAACCTCATTAATTAGAAAATCCGAATATATAAAAGCAAAATAAATACGTACACAGATTTTCTTTCTTTTTTTTTTTTCTTTCTTTTTTTTTTGAGTAGAGTATATACTGACATTAAAGGGCCTTTCAATTAAGTGAAATGACAAGAAAAGTGCACCTATACCTATAGTTAGTATATAACTAAGTGCTTCATCTTTGAGCAGCGTATACAAAACAAATTATACAGTATAATTGTACACATTAACATTCAATGGTCACAACATAAATCATATCCGATTTACTTCGATTTCTTTCTCTTTATTTGGTTACACCTTACTATCATGGTTGCCCTCTTGGCAACCAATTACAAATCTACGAGTCCTTTTGAAATATCTGACGAGTGCACCTTGTGTCTTGACACTGAGATTCTCCACTTTGCGTGCCGCCTCAGAGACATTGCTAACATTTAATTCCGCAAGTAACAGGGCGCGTTGGATGATAAACCTAGGGCAAAGATTTAAAAAATGGTATACCGTTTCTCTCTCGTTACAAAAATCACACTTTCCAGTTGTGTGTCTTCCTGTCTTAAACAGGAAGTCATTCAAACCCAAACCTGCCAAGCGTAATCTGTGAATCATTTTTTCACCACTTTTGTCGGTTACATGTCGTATTTCCGAAGGTTCGTTTTTCCGAAGGTTCGTTTTTCCGAAGGTTCATAATTCCGAAGGTTCGTTATTCCGAAGGTTCGTTACTCCGAAGGTTCGTTTTTCCGAAGGTTCTTTTTTCCGAAAATGAAATAGGGTTTATAATTCCGAAGGTTCGTATTTCCGAAAATGAAATGAGGTTCGTATTTCCGAAAATGAAAAAGGGTTCGTATTTCCGAAAATGAAAAAGGGTTCGTATTTCCGAAAATGAAATAGGGTTCGTATTTCCGAAAATGAAAAAGGGTTCGTATTTCCGAAAATGAAAAAGGGTTCGTATTTCCGAAAATGAAAAAAAGGTTGTAAATTCAGAGAATACGGCGTCAATCCGTATTTCGGATAGGGAGGAGGGGAAAGACGGCCTAGTGTAAAGATATTCATTTCGTACTCAATAATCATAACAATGATGATAACAATTATAATAAAATCCAGAGAAATAGCCATTATATTATCGTAATTCCTATCAATATTATCATTATTATTATTATTATGATTATTATTATTATTATAATTATTATTATTATTATCATTATTGTTATTATTATTAATATTATTATCATTATTATCATTGTTCCTATTATAATAACCAATATTTGTGAGCGAGCGTAGAGAGCGAAACGCCTCAGGAATACATGTTTTATTTCTCATAAAATGATATTACTTCGGTGATTAAAATACATACTGATGTATTGAAGAAAGTGAATGATCGGATTCCGGATTAAATTTGCTACAACGAAATTGGCTTGAAGTTATTTATATAATGTATATACCGCTTTGGAAAATGAGACACACCAAAGTTCCAAGTAGATCTTTACAAGCAGAAAATGGCCACATAATGTTTTTGAAAGGGGGAGCTGATGCCTCTTGGCAGAATATCATACTCCCCGTTTCTACAATTTGCAAGCGAGCGAAGAGAGTTAGAAAAAAACATAAAACCCTTTTTTTATTGTAATGGAAATGCAATTTCGCCATCAAAAGACAAATATAGACCATGTAATAATGAGCCATGAATAATATTACTTAACCCTGCTGCCGAATATGGAATATTTGGGCACTTCACTCGCCCTAATGAAGGGCGTTCCCTGTCCCAAACTATTCCGTTTCTAAATCTTACGCGCTATACACACAGAGAAATATTTACTTAATATTTCATTATGTAAACATCCTTTTGTAAAATTTTTACTTAATATATGTAAAATTGTCTCAAATGAATGTTTTTATGTAGTATTTTACTAAATATTTGTAATGAATTACATTTCGCATATAATGTGTCATGCAAAATGTAAAATTTTATGTAACATTTACTTAGCATTATTTAAGTAAAATTCATTTTGCAAAAGCAATGCCTATTATGTAAAATGTGTTAAGTACAAGTATTTTTAAAGGGAATTTTATCATGCAGATGTTATAAATCATCATTAAGTGAAATGTTTTGTAAACTATTGTGTATAAAATACATTTTACGAATGTCAGTTGACATTAACATGATTTTGATACACAGTTATGTAAAACTGACTGAACAAATCTTGCAAAATAACGATGTAAGATATTTCTTCATAAAGATTTTTGCAATATTGCACTTTTCGTTAAGTTAATAGCATGCACAATGTAATTTGTCGTCATTAAGTAAAAATGTTTTGCAAACGGTTTTGTAAAAAATGCATTTTCGTATTTTCCCCTCAATATTGGGGGAAACACTTATATGAATATTCATGAATTTTCAGTAGCGTATGGTTTGGGGTGGCCCGATTTTAATAACTGTTACCAAATGCATAAAAAATTATAATGGGTATATAACAGCTTGCACTAGTCTGTCCCAACTGGATAGGATAGGACTAGGATAGGATAGGATAAGATATAGGTTAGAATAGCTTAAAGTAGGATAGGTTAGGATTGAGAAGTTTAAGACCCAGAAAGACATAACAAGCAGGTTTTATTTTTTTACCTGGGTTGGAGGAAAAAGGAAACAATTGGGCAACTGAATTTGCCCAACCACATAATACATGTGAAGAATTGTTTATTTAAGATATTTGTTCTATTAGTTGGTTGTTAATTCCCCATAACACAGCGTGTACTTAATTATACTATGATTGTATATATTCTATATATGTAAACATGTATAATTTTCCATGATGTGTAATTATGCGCAGTGGTATTGTTAATTAGGGCATCTTCCCACCACCCTCCCCCCCCCCCTCTCTCTCTCTCTCTCTCCCTCCCCCTCTCTCTTGCTTGTCTTACGTTTTCTTCTCTCTCTCTTTTCTCTCTGTTTCTCCTTCAGTATGGATGGACTGCACCTTTTATCATGTCTACTACATTTTTCTTGCTCTAGAACGTACTGTAGAGATTTCAATCTTATTCTTTATCTGTATTTGTATCTGTATATAGTGTATTATATTTGCACTTTTTTTTTTGTATTTAATCTATTAATCTATGTTTACTTTTAAGAATGTATGAAATATGTAAGATGTTAGGTATGGCAAAACTTCAAGCGTGCAGCTTATATTGCCAGACCTCTGTGTGTTTCTATTTTCAAAGTTTGTATGTATGAAACTGATTATTGTGAAACATGCAGGAATCAAATAAATAAAAAAAAAAAATTTATTAGGTAAAATTTACACATGAATTTTAAGTACGTATATTTAACATGACATTTTACATAATTATCGTCGAATATTTTGTTAGCTAAAATTTACACAAGTTCCTATTTAACAAAACAATTTACATAATTTTGGTAAAACATTTTGTTACGTAAATTTTACAAAAAAGTTATGGAGTTCCTATTTAACAAAACAATTTACATAATTTTTGTAAAAATTTCTGTGTGTGTAGTGAGCAAGTAAAAAAAGGATATATTGTCTATAGAATAATGATTTTGTTACCAGATAATCCAAACAACGATAACATTTTGAGTACCTTCCCGCCTACAGATAAGGATAGCCGACCATCTCGCTTCCCAAAATAAAAGGATGTTCGGGCACCACGCTGCTGGATTCCAGCGAGCCAAACATTGACACTTTATTATCTTTAAGACATGTAAGATGTAATTACTTCGTCAACATTCAACATAAATTGTGATTAAAAAAATACTATGAAAAGTGTATACTAAAAATATGGTGGGGGCGTCCTGCATCCCTAGCCATCAGAGCCATCTATTACAGAGTTTGGCCAACTCGGCTCCATGTAGGTAGCAATATGGCGCTTGTTGCTTTGTTAGGCAAGCACTAAACAAAGGAATATACGCCATGTTGTGCCCAAATAAACCGAGTTGGCCGAAGTCTGTAATATGGCTCTGTAGATGACTCTACAAGCCCTCCCCTCCGGTCCCCAAAACAACAACAGCAATAAAAACAACAACATAATATTACAGAGAGTTCATAAAGGAGTCACTGCTATGTTTAATAAATAGCCTGGCAAGTAGCACAACATATTATAACAAGCATATTATTGATACTAGGCTATAGGCCAATTATACGATCATGACAAGGGAAATAAAAGAAGCAATAGTAGAGTAACCGGCGCAATATCTAAGTCTGGTCGCATAACTCCATCCAAAATGACATCGTCATCGTAATTCTGGGTAGTCCACTTCATAATAACAATTGTAATAATAATAATAACAATAATAACAACAACAACAATAATACTATCAATAATAAAAATTATAATACTGATAATATTAGTAATAATAATAATAAAAATGATAAAACAGATAATACTACTACTAATAATAATGATAATAATGATAATTATAATAATAACAATAATAATAGTACAAATAATACTAGTAATAATAATAATACAAATAATACTACTAATAATAATAATACAAATAATACTAGTAATAATAATAAATAAATGAATAGATACCATAAACAACCAAAGACGAAGAAAGATGGATCGTAACAAGTTAAAGAAGGAGTCTTATCATCAGGTTGATATGATTATCATAAAAGGAAACAAAAGTAAAACCAAACTATAATGCAAAATATCTTAAACAATTTATGCAGCAGGGCAGGCTGAAATCATTGAGCATGTTTTATAACCTTGCAAAAGTATTAACATTTCTTAAAACAGATTAAAATCTTAAATTGTAGAGGTAAATGAATGAAATGCAGCATAGTATCCTGTAAGTAATGACCTTGCTTACACAACTATACAGCATTTTGTTTGCCGCATATCTGAAATGATTTATTTATTTATTTATTTCTGATATTTATACAGGGTTACTCATTATCACCAATATTGGTGGTCTTCCATGAGGCCCTGATAGCAATAGTAAGTAACAATAATAGCCAACAAAATCATGAAAATAAACTCATAACAAAAATAGATAAGAACATACATAAATATATATATATATAAACATGTAAATACAAATGATCTATGACGCAGATAGTTTTCAAACACTTTACAATTCTAACAGAACTTTACAAAAGCCGTGCAGCAGATACTTCTTAAGAAAACCAAATTCAAGAAAAGAAAGATAACAAGTGAGCAACAACAAAAATGTTAAAGCCACTGCTATGTAGCACACCGCATCTGAAGAATAAAAATAATCTTTATACTGGCATATTATGTGTAAGTATATAGGTCAGGTGCAATCGCTAATTGAATATAATGATAATGATTAAAAGCAACATACAACCAAATTTGAAGAATAGTGGATCAAAATGTTAAGTTTTCTTTCAGTCGGGCTAAAATAATTATCATACAGGGAATAATCCTAACTATCTATGCCGCATAAATAGATTAAAATCATTGAACATGGTCTTTAACTTTGCCAAAATACCATCATTTCTAAACATGGATGAAAATCTTTCATTTTATACAGCTGCTTACAGCATAATAAATTTGTACAGATTCTAATGAGTTGCTTCATTTTACTGCACAGTCTGCGTTTTTAACAGTTACAGCCGCTGACCTGAAGTTTGAAATAACTTTTGCAAGCATAACGAATTACAAAACACTAAAAGACATTGAGAGTAAAACAATCCTCATCGTAAAAAATAGAAATAAGGAATTACACATGGAGAAGAAAACATTCTGACCTAAATTATTGGCTTTTATCAACCAGTGCCCCGCCTTATAAGGAGTTGAAGCGATTTATTTGAAACAATCGCAAGTTAAAATCAATCGCAACTGTGTACTTAACATAGGCCTAGGCATAGGCGTACGAGAAGGGGGGCTGCTGCAGCCAACCCCCCTCCCCCGGATTTTGAAAGTGCAGATATTCCGGCAACTCACACCTCATATTCAGGGAGTGAGGTGCCCGAATATCCTCATATTCCAGTCATTATATGCCGAAATATGTTATTTTTATGATTTTTCACAACGGAAAGGCACAATTACTTTTGGTCGCTATAGCTTCGCGCGCTCGTAAATTAAAAAAAAAGGAAAGTTGCTATATTTTTTACAACAAAAAGGCCATAGGTGCCGTAACAGGGATCAAACCCCCAACCTTCGCATTTCCAGTCAAGCGCTGTAAACCGTTCGACTACGACACCCTCACACACACACACACACACACACACACATAAACACTTATTCGATTTTTCTAATCTCGTCCTCTTATTTTCGTCTCTTTTCTCTTCTCCTCTCCTCTTTTATAAACCTTCCCAGTTTTGTGTCTCCATTTCATTTTTTTATTCATTGCGGGGGTGGGGTAGGTGCTTTTCGTCGAAAAGAGATCTGCTTTTTGAAGATGGCAAATAAAACCATAATATCCTATCGTTACCCTAAATTTTCCCTTTAACAGTGGCGTAGCTAGAGTCTAGCCATTGTGGGAGCACTGGCACCATTGGAGGCACAAGTCTTTTGGAATAATCTTAAAGCTAATCTAAGACGCCGCTGGTGGAAGAGGGTTGGGGGGGGTTGCCGGAAGGGGTCCAACCGTCTTCTTTCCTATTCCATTTTCTTTCTTTTTTTCTTATTTTTTCGCCATCCGATGAGGGAGGGGTGGGGGTGTGCCCTCCCCCCCCCCCCCCCCGTTGCTACACCTCTGCTCCTGATGAATTCGCCTTTTTTTACCAGGAATTATGAACCCTATTTCATTTTTCGGAAATACGAACCCTATTTCATTTTCGGAAATACGAACCTTATTTCATTTTCGGAAATACGAACCCTATTTCATTTTCGGAAATACGAACCCTTTTTCATTTTCGGAAATACGAACCTTCGGAATTATGAACCCTTTTTCATTTTCGGAAATACGAACCTTCGGAAATATGAACCCTATTTCATTTTCGGAATTATGAACCTTCGGATAAACGAACCTTCGAATAAACGAACCTTCGGAATAACGAACCTTCGGAATAATGCAACAAATGTTCGGAATTACGAACCCTTTTTCATTTTCGGAATTATGAACCCCCAGGCATGGGAAATTAGTGTTTCGGAAATACGAACCTTCGGAAATACGAACCTTCGGAAAAACGAACCATCGGAAAAACGAGATGCCGCCCTTTTGTCGGTGCAGAGATACTGTCCCATCTCTTCTGCCATTCATTTGTATGAGAATTCTTAAAATATGTTTGGTTTCTTGGATATTCAATCCATTATTAATCTCTATTCTTTGTTTTAGTACTGTTTTCGCATAGAAATCAGCCGTTTCGTTCCCTTGGACCCCACAATGAGATGGGATCCATTCTAAGCAGATTATTGTGCCTTTGTATTTTAGACATGTAGCAGTGATTATAATTTCTTTTACGAAATTGTCGTTATCGTTTTCCTTGATTGCTTGAATAGCACTCAGAGAATCTGTCAAAATTACCACTTTATTATAAACATTCAAATTTTCAAGCCACCGTAGTGCCAAGACAATTGCGGCCAATTCTGATCTGTAAGATGATGTGAAGTTTTGCATTCTTTTACATTCAACTACCCGCATTGCAGGCACATATTATTAATAGCAAGCAGAGGCGCTGCCGTTTGCAGGGTCTCTAGAACCATCAGTATAAATATGGAGATTATTTTTCCACTTTTTATTAATATACTCCAGAGTTGTATTGTATTGATAAAACATGTTATCACTTTTTGACACAAGCTCATGTAGCGCCAATGACACTTCTGGTGGAGAGAGATGCCAAGGCGGCATGGGGGTAAAAGACATCAGTGATTCGTTTGCATGATATATTTCATCTTCCATAACTCTCAAACCAAAGGGTTTACGCACTTTCTTATTCTTTTCATATTCAAATTGCCAGCAGTTCTTCAAGGAGGATTGGAGTGGATGTGTGGGGTTTTGCCTTATTTTTGCTTTGTATACCTTACTAAGCATGGATCTTCTTAAGTCGAGTGGTAATTCACCCGTGTCCACCTGTAAAGATTCTAAGGAAGTTCCCGGCAACGCCCCTGTACACAACTTCAGAGCTTGGTATGAATAGTCAGCAAGAAGTTCTTCACATGATCATGAGCCGAATCATATGCCTCAGATGCATAATCCAAGAGTGGCCTAATGACCACCTTATAGAAGTTCAGAAGGCTTTTATAGCTTCTTCCCCACGTAGTTCCCGCTAGTCTTTTCATGATATTTATTTTCTTTTTAGCTCTTGTTACAATCATATTTATATGCGGTCTCCATGTAAGCTTCCTGTCCAGCATTACACCTGTTTGTTTGTTTGTTGTTTGTTTGTATTTATTTCCGTATTAAGAAAACCACATACATTTCATAAAATACAACGTATACATGAGCTTAAAAAACGGAGGATGACCCAAATTCAGCAGTATTTACAAAACCTAAAAATAGATGTTCCTCCTTTGGTGGTAAAGGGACCCCATCTAAGTCAATCTGTACAATTTTGTTAGTATTGCTGAAAAATAAAGTAACAGACTTTTCTTTAGAAAGGGTAAAACCCGATCTGTTGAACCACTCATTTAGGTTATTTACGTAGATTTGTACTTTTCTTGTCAGAAAATCTATGTTTTTCCCACTCTTCCATATTACACAGTCATCAGCGTATGTAGAAATATTGACAGATGCGTCCATCGGTATGTCGGATAACATCAAATTAAAAAGGACAGGACTTAGGGAGCTACCCTGGGGCAGCCCTTCCTCTATGTTATGTGTAACTGAGTATAGCTCTGATTTGCCCGGACCAGTGCCGTATATAGATAGAGTCTGGCCAACTCGGCTCAGTTGGGTAACAACATGGCGCATATTCCTTTGTTGCAAGCTTACATAACAAAGGAATATACGCCATGTTGCTACCCAACTGAAACCAAGTTGACCAGACTCTCTCTATATACGGCACTGGCCCGGACCTGGAAAGAGCGCCCACTTAAGTAGTTCCATAAGAACCTAACAGTGTTGCCTTGGAGACCAAGTTTGTTCAGTTTATAAATCAATCCTTTCTTCCACAGTCTATCATAAGCCTTCTCCATATCAAAGAAAACGGCCAGGGTATGTTCTTTATTACCAATACTCTTTTGAATGTCATTTTCTAGTTGGGTTATATTGTCTTTTGTGCTTCTTGCTTTTCTAAAAGCACTGTGACAATTTGGTAACAGACAATGTTTTTCCGTATATAAACGATATCATTCGTTCCTTGATAATTTTCTCAACTATTTTGATGAAACATGTAGTAAGAGATATAGGCCTATAGGAAGAAACATCTGTAGCTACCTTGTGTGGTTTCAGTATTGGGACAATAACATAATGCTTGCATTGGGTGGGAACAATTCCTGTTTCCCATATGTTATTCATGATATTTAACATTACTTCTCTCCCTTTGTATGAGAGATTTTGATATACTTCATACCCAATTCCATCTTTACAATAAGTTGGTTTTAATAAAAGCAGAAAAATAAGAGAAAAATATTGGTGAAGGTTTGACAAAAATCCATCAAGGAATAAGAGAGTTATGGGTGTTTTAAGGTTTAAATTTGTGACGTCATATGCGAGCAGCTACCCCATACGTCATAATATAAATTCTATAAATTCCCATTTTTCAATGGTTCATGATGACTGAAGATATTTTTCTTAGAGGAGCGGGTATGAAATGATGTTTAAGATGTTATATTGAATGCACAAGTAAAACCATTTCCATTGTTTTTAGAAAATGTCATTTTCTTTAATTTGTAGCACATGACACATAGGGGAGCTGCTCGCATGTGACGTCACAAAATAAAAACTTTAAAAATCCATAACTCCATAATTCTTTAACGGATTTTCGCCAAACCTTCACTGATATGTTTCTTTTGTTTCTCTGAATTTATTACGTCAGGGTGAACTTCCCCTTTAAAACAGTAAGATCAAGAAAAATAGTTCTGCATAACAATCTATATACTGTAATGTAAAAGCTGAATATCTCCTCTTTTCATGGTGTTATCAACTAAGCATATGAATTGTCGAGCGAAATTCTATTAAACTTTTCATTCAGGACCTCATTTTGAGTTTCGCGAAGGACACTTCGATTCAGAACGCTGCGCGCGAATTTATACATGAAAACATTAAATTTTGCATAATGATTAGTCTAAACTTTTATTGCTTTGCCCTTCAAGACGAAACGAAATGATACATTGAGACCTTTTTTTCTACCTCCGTAAATTCCTCAACCAGGAAGTAAATTCTGTTAAACCATGTTTTTCATTTTGAAAACTTTTTTTCTCTTTCGATTGGGCGTTTCGGCGACACCCTAAATTGGTCGCTGAATGAATTCATGAATCGAACGCGCGCGCGCCAGATTCAAGGAGCGATTTGAGCGCGCGGCGAGAAGTTCAAGAAAATTTGGTCTATCTCAGATAGAAATTAGTCAAGGGTGCATACAGCATGGATTTGCATAACAATACTGTGATAAAAGGTAGGCCTAAGTGGCATTCTACGAATTCTTTCAACCCCTTTTCGAGTTCTGAATCGTCTTAATTTTATTCAGAGAAGTGTTGAGTCAGGCTATCATGACTGTGCTCTAGTCTAGCACTAGTAGTAAGTCACTGTAGTAGTAGGCTAACAAGTCTACTGAATAGCATTCGTTAGCGAGTCCCGTACTAGTAATGATGTGCACTTTTTTGTTGTATGGCAAGGCCTAGCTACTCCTAGCTAGCACCATACTACATACACGCGCAATGCAACGCGTTCAAATCAGGTAAAACACACACACGATACACACAGTCAATTCAATATCAGATTTGCATTATTTATTGATGTGCGTACTTTATTCATTTTTACGAACAATTTGACATTGATTGACCTGAAAACGTGCTGACATTCAATCGTATTTTCTACAAATAACTTTAGATATCCAGAATCAGGATATGGAATGAAATTGGTGACAAGCCAGTGATTTATGTGACCTTTTAGCTGCTGAAAACAAAGCGTAGCTTTAGTCATATACGAGACTTAGTTGAGGTCTAACTATTACTAATGCTAGTCTAGTTACGAGCAGCTAGCTAGTTACTAGTATAACAAGCTAGCTGTTCGAGCTCCGTGGCTTATCATAACAGGGGTGTCGATCTGTGTTCATGATTGGCATGATTGATTGGGGGAACTTAACTGCTGAACTTGAGTTGAGAAGCCTGGAACTGTGTGGAAGCACGGGAAGTGGAACTTGGGTCTTTGAAATTGAAGAGTAAAATCCAAAAAAAGCTGATGCTACTCTTCACTTCATGCATAATGCCTTGGCTTAGTTTAGACTTTAGTTAGCCTTAAAGTTTTAATTTCACCTGGCTTGCTTATTCAACCATAAAACTAGTTTTGATTGATAATAGGCCTATACTTAACCTGCTTTAACGATAACACTCCAAAAACCCTTTGGAAGCGCATAGGCATGATAGGGACGATATGCGCTATACAAATTACAAGAACAGTGGTATCATTATTATAATGCAAATGTAGGCCTAGCTGGACATGTCATTGAACAAACATGACAAAGTCGGTTCTTTTATAAATTGTTTGATGATCAGAATTATTTCATGATCAGAATTATTTCTAAGCCTTCTCATGACTCAACTTTAACAGTTACTGATACCAGCCAGAACATAAACATTTGTCAAATACGGATTTTGCACCATTTCACAAAAGTGGCTTTTGCTCACTCAAGGTCAAGCATTAACTGGTGTGAGATACATACAGTATTTTGGTGTCAATTGATAGAAGAGAACCTACATGACCTAAGCTATCCACTAGTCTAAACATTTCCTGAAAAATTTTTTCCCCTCTTTTTTTTAGACGATTCTCAATTTTGTTGATACCAGCCAGAACAAATACCAATTCTTGTTAAGTCTGAATTTTGCACAATTTTACAACAGTGGTTTTGATCACTCGAGCAGTCAAGCCAGAGTCAGATTTGTTGGTGTTATTGCGTAGAAGAGGCCCTTAAGCTATCTAGGCCTACAAGAATTAAAATGTATTGAAAATATTCCAATTGTTAACTTTTTTGGGGGACGCACTGTATATCTTATGGCTTATAGATGCCTATTCATTTTTTCCGTCCAGCTGTCGAATAAAAAATTGTGGTTTTCAATCATACCGCGGTTCTAGATTCAGTAAATCAAGCTCATTCCAAATATAATTTGCCACTATTTAAAATAACAAAACTGGCTTGAGAGAGCGCCAAAATAGCCTGGCCTGTTTAGGGTTAAGCCTGTAGTGACTTTTCACCCATTTCAATTTTCAGTTAACATGAGCCAACCGGTCCATATATCAGACGGGGATGCTGCACAGAATCCGGGCTGTGTGAACCTCCTGAAAGCCATCTCACAACATGTAACAGAAGATGGCACATCCAAGCACATGGAAGAATCCTACAAGCAGGTGAAGTTTGGACACTGAACAGTCTGTGCTTACATTTTTCAGGAAAAAAAATGCATAAGAACAGTTTAGCCCTACTTGTACCTCTGGAAAGATTGTAAGAAATCTCACCTTGGTTTGTTCATTTCATATTTACATTACTTTTTTTTTGGGGGGGGTGGCCACTAATCTTTCATTTCTCCGAGATGTTGCTCAAAGTTCACTCCTTTTTTATGTCACAATCCCTATTCTGAGTATTCAAAAGCTACAATTTATTTTTTTTTTTTGGGGGGGGGTGGCATGTGGTTGTATTGAGAATATATTTACTAGTATTTATAAAGTAGAAGTCATGTATATACGATTTGTGTTATTTCTCACCTGCAAAGGCAAAGGAGGCCATGGAGAGAGCAAGGATTGGTTACCTAGAGCAACACATCTTGCATCATGAGCTGCATCACCTACTCATGGAACACAACATAGCATCTCATGAAGTGGCTCCAGACTCCAAGACTGCACAGGTAAATTACTAGTTTGGTAAACCATGTTAAACTTAAAATTCGCTTGTGGAGAAAATTGAAAGGAGAAGTTGGAGTGCCAGAGTCACCTAAGAAGTACAGAAGAGAGAGAGAGAATGAAAAAAGGAACTCAGGGAAAACAGAAGGCAGAAGAAAAATTTGATGGGACACATCTTAAAAGGAGATAACATGCTTTGAAATTTATTCGAAGTGAATGGCAAACTGGAAAGATGTAGACCAAGAACTGGGTTATTTTCTTGGCTTGATAGTCGACAAAACATATGACATAATGAAGAAGAAGGCTCAGGAGAGAGGGGTGGAGAAAGGAGTATTAACAAGATTGCTCCTGTGTGTGAAGTGTGCAGACATAAGAGAGTATTACACTTCAGTTTTCAGATGATTATTACAATATAGCTCTCTAGAGCATTGAATTGAGAGTCCATTGCATGTGAAGAAGAAGGCTCAGGAGAGAGGGGTGGAGAAAGGAGTATTAACAAGATTGCTCCTGTGTGTGAAGCTGCCTTGGCAGAACACATAAGAGAGTATTACACTTCAGTTTTCAGTCTTTTATATGATTATTACAATGTAGCTCTCTAAGAGCTTATTGAATTTGAAATAAAGAGTCCATTGAGTATAGTTCATCAAGTGCCATAATTAATAGTTTGGGTTCAGGAAAATAATTGTTTCACTCTTTCACTGTTTTGTTTTGATACAGTTTTATGATGCAGTGCAGCAGTGTGTGGCTACAGCTGAGTCATGTGACTATCTGTCAGAAAGTGATGTCGGTGGAGAGCAGGGGGAGAAAGCAACCCTACTTGGTTTGGAGAAAGACAAACTGCTGGCTGGAAATCACCAGAAAAAGGTTAAGCAGAGTTCCCTGAGCAAGATGTCACATGTTTCAAATAAAGTTGTATGCACCATTACCCTTTTTTTCTTAACAGTAATTAGGCCAGGTTATTTGGGCTCTCTCAGTCGGGGGGGGGGGGGGGGTAGCCAGGATTAGCTTCGTGAATGTAGAAAAAAAAAAAAATGGCTATACGCCTTCTACACACGAAGCTAGGCGTTATTACCCGGCAATCAGATTCCGCACGGGGTAGTACGACATGAAAAATGCCCTGAAATCACACTTTTCTGATAGTTTCCGCGACCCACAGACCCTTCCCCACAGCGTTTCCTCCTAGGGAAACGTTTGTAATGACAATTTTTTTTTGATTGACTCTAATTTTGGAAATATATCCATAAAAAGATGATAAAAATTTCAGAAAACTCACCAGCGTTTGCGTATCCATGCCTCCGAGGTCATGCAGATCAAAATGGCGGCACGATCGCCGTAATCGAAATCATGAACACTATTAGGCGCCGTTTGTAAATTTATTATTTAGCTCAATTATTTACATATAATTCACTATTTAGCTCTTTTCTACGATTATTATACGATAAAATGACATAAAGGATACAATGTTTTATAAATAATGAATTTTGCAATTTCCATTTTTTTTAAATAATGATTTTACAATATTCATCATATATAAATAATGAATTTTGAAGTTTCCATTATTTATAAATAATGATTTCACAAATTCATTATATATCAAATATTATGGAAATTGCAAAATTCATTATTTTAAAACATTGTATCCTTTATGTCATTTTATCGTATAATAATCGTAGAAAAGAGCTAAATAGTGAATTATATGTAAATAATTGAGCTGAATAATAAATTTACAAACGGCGCCTAATAGTGTTCATGATTTCGATTACGGCGATCGTGCCGCCATTTTGATCTGCATGACCTCGGAGGCATGGATACGCAAACGCTGGTGAGTTTTCTGAAATTTTTATCATCTTTTTATGGATATATTTCCAAAATTAGAGTCAATCAAAAAAAAATTGTCATTACAAACGTTTCCCTAGGAGGAAACGCTGTGGGGAAGGGTCTGTGGGTCGCGGAAACTATCAGAAAAGTGTGATTTCAGGGCATTTTTAATGTCGTACTACCCCGTGCGGAATCTGATTGCCGGGTAATAACACCTAGCTTTGTGTGTAGAAGTTTTTTTTTTTTTTTTTCTACATTCACGAAGCTAATCCTGGCTAGGGGGGGGGGGGATCTCGGCCATGGAGCAACAAAAATTTCTGCAACTTGGCACATAGATAGAATATCTTATAAAGAATAACCCTGTAAAGTTTCATATATCTCCAGTACATCTAATCTCTAATTTATTATTCACATATTCGCAAATTGACAATTCTTCATTGTACACATGGAGAAATGACCATTTTGGCTGAGCGCAGCGCAGCGATTTTTAACGCTGCACAGTACCCGTTGGTCAAAATTTTATAGATTTGGTATCAAAAGATGTGCAAGACTGTAGGCGATAAAGTCATGAAAGCTCGCGGTGCAAACAAATATTATCCTTGAACATATCGCGGCAAACGTCCAGGGGGGTGGAATCGGCCCCGGCCATTTTAGTGTTGATATATTAATTTTCAACAGGCAGTTAAAATCATTACCGACTTTACTAAGGTAAAGATATTACTTATTCTAGGGTTAACCTTGACAATTATAATCCACAATGCTTTTATTTTCCCAGAACAATAATCTTGTAATATCGTCATTCCCCATTCTATTACATGTATGTTGTTTGTTTTTTATTTGTTTGTACAATGGAAAGAAATGTTCTTATTGATATCATCGCATATAGTATTTTACTGGCTTTGTTAAAAATACTGAAGTAAAATATTGAATAAAGTAGATATGGTCTTGATTACTTTTTTGTATTTTTTTTGGATGGATTTAATTTAATATATAATATATGAATTTATAACGTTCACATACATGTACATCAGAAACTTGTGATCAAGGCACAAAAAAAATGAATATACAAGTTACATTAAAATAAGATCAACCGAAAATCTACAGGTAGTGAAACACAAATCTTAGATAAACAGATGTTTCAATGATTTGAATTGTTCTGTAGAAACTAATTATTCTGGTATTGTTTTAATGAAGGTGGTATCCATGCTACAGCCCAGCTGATCCCCCTCATTGAAGAGAGATTAAGAAAGAAGTGTGAAGAGCTCCAGTCTTTCCATGAAACAGACTCCAGTTCAACAACGGGTAAGGCTTTTGACTGTTACTTATTCAACCTCTCAAAATACATTTAGATCAACTGTATATCCTACAATGTACAGGGGAAATTCGACATAATGAAGCGGTATCTCCTTATATCAGAACATACATGAAAATGCACATATTCGACTAGATTCTCCATGTACATTAAAAATGAACGTACCGAGTTCTTCTGCCGCCATTTATACAGTCATTAATAGCCATGAAGGCATTAATAATATGTTAGTCCTTTGAATTAGATAATAAAATATCGGATAATACCGGAAAATGCGTTAAAAAAATTATTTTCTGACGCTAAGTTCCCGACTACTGTCACACTTTGGAGTTCATGAATGTCTGTATACCGTACGCGTACGTTGATGAAAGCTAATAAGGGTATCGGTACATGTACAGTATTGGGCATGTCAGAATTGCGCACACTTATGGTATGAAAAAAAATGTCTCATTCATGTTTCAGGGCTCCCTGTCCTGTTGTACAAATAAAAAGACACACCCCACATCGCAATCATCCGTGGCTGCCCAAATGGCCCGATATCTCTTTACTGTGCTCGTATTTGAATGCATTCTCCAGCTGAATGATTTCTGTCCATTTTAGGAGCAATGAAATTTGCTTGCTCGTTATAACAGGAACAATTACCAATATATTTCTTTGTTTTAGTGGCATGGAATTTAGCTTGTTATAGCCGATATCTCGTTCTACCCGACCTCGCTATAAAGGTTCTTGCCGCCATCGAATTACACACAAATAAAATTGGGATAGTGACAGTATCCTTGTTATAACCATTACCTCGTTATAGCCTACCTCATTAGGTCGAGTTCAGTGATGAATTTGCAGGTTGCAAGATTGGTTTGTCTTTATGTATTATTGTAAGGCAAACATAATTTGATTTCAACATTTTACAATAAACCCTCTACCCCGTCTCTTTCTCTCTCTGATTAAACTGTTTTATCATCTTTGTGTCTCATTCTCTCCTCCCTAGTATAGTACATGTCTCCTTCCCCTTGCTCCCTCTTCCTCTTTCGTAATGTTTTCATTCAG